>VYZM01009177.1:103215-165339 GCA_013398915.1 Dromas ardeola
AAGTGAGGCTTGGAAAATAGTATTCAGCTTCCCTAAGAAGAAATCCTAAATCAAGTTAAAAGACCAAATTCATGTTCTTACGTAGATACATTGCAACAATGTGTTTTAGTCTGGATTATTTTATTTATATGAGATCTTCACCGGCATAGCAAGGAACACAGAAATATCAATAACATAAACCAATCTCAGTGTAACTGTATTAGTGTTCACAGGAAGATAATGGCTTTGCTAGGAATGTTGGAGTTAGGTTTTCCTATTGCATAGGAAGAGTATAATTCTCCAAAGTCATTGGGTTGACCTTTTATATGCAAAGACCACTTTTGTGGAGTTGAAAATGTATCTGGGCTATTTGAAGTATTTTTCAGATGTGTAAAATCATTACACAGTGTTCTCCATGATGATGTTGTTCCCTTTGAACTTGCACTTTAAACATTCTTTATAATGCAAAGTATAGTTGGAATCAGTCCCTAAAACCGTAAAATCTCTTTTTTGGTCTTAAAAGTTGCAAAAATAATTGGCACTGTGTAACATTGTGTTTTATTTCAGACAGAGACTTTTTAAGTGACGTCCCACCATACCAGATAATGCAGATGGTGTAGTTCAAATACTGGTATTGCAAAGCAAGCTTAAAGCATGTTGTACTTGGAATAACTTGTCACTCATTCCATTGTGCAATGTTATCCACTGCTTCACTTGCCCTCTTAAGAGAAGAATTATTTTCTTTCTTTGCATTCAACACATTTTTGACACTGCTGGGTTGTTTTACTAAGGTCATGTCTTGTGTACTCTACATATTCTAACTGCAAACTAAACACAAACTTAACCAGTTTAGGGAGGGGGTCATATTTTGTGATCACTAGTGATAGCAAGGAACTGAACTGGACTTGGAGAGGTGTTGTCCCATCCAGATGTCTGTTTCTGAATGCAACTTGTTAAGCATCTTGTTAAGTCAATTTTTATGAAATATTGTCAGTGGCTCATGAATCGGCTGGCTAGATGTCCAAATGACTTTCACACTTGAGTAAATTTTCAAAATTGTAAAGTGTGTTTACACACTTTTCCTTGTATATTCAATCTGCAGTTGTCAAAATGGAAAGGCATGTGTTGAGGAGCAGTGGCACTGCTTAGTCATGCAGTTTCTTCTATCAGGAGAAAATGGGCTCACATGGACATACGATACTTGCACAAATTACTGCATGTAGTTACTGGAGAGGAGGGAATGATTAGCTGCCTTTCTGCCTTGCATTCTCTCTCCCTTCCTCTATCTTGGATGATTTAATGTAGACTAATGGAAATAGGATGTTACTTACAAGTTTCATTTGAGTAGTATGTAGTATGACCGCACAGAACACAAGGTGACTACTGGCATTCTTTTCACTGTGCCGTATTAATAAATGATGGTTTGCATGTTTAGTTAATTGACCATCAGAGCTGTGGCATTGTGTAATCTCTCTAAGTATAGCAATTTGCAGATGACTGTGTATCTGTTATCTTGAAAAGCTCCAAAGATGGCTATATGAGAAATTGTTCTCAAGTGCCACGGTGCGTTTTGGAGTCAGCCCTTTGGATGAAAGTGGTGGCATGACTTACAGTACTGATAACGTGAACCTTGTATTTGCAGCGGGTTTCCATGCAGAGTCTTAAGACCTAAACCCATAGGTATTAGACTTTTTTTTTTTATTGAAACTTTTTTTTAGCTCAGTAATCCTCCCACCCGCTTGGAAAACAAGCCAGTCCCATGGTACAGGGGGATTTGTGTGGTCCATCAGTTCCAGTTGTAATTCCAGATGGCATTTGCCTGCCAGCCAGGTTTCCCAATCCTGTTTGTGGTACCATGGGCAGCAACAGAACACCTATTTGTGTTCCAGCCGAGTTGTGTTCAACCACAGTCTGCAAATGGGGCTGGGAGTAGGGGAAGGGATGGGGCTAGCACAGGGGAAGGAGGGGGATAAGAATAGCAGGGACTCAAGCGAAAATGCTGGGAGGCCTGCATGGATGAACAAGGAGGTCCTAACAAGACTGATACATAAAAAGAAAGTATAGAGAAGGTGGAAGTGGGGACAAGTAACCGGGAAGGAATACAGAGACATCATCTGAGCGTGCAGTGATGCAGTTAGGAAAGCCAAAGTCCAACTGGTATTGCATCTGTCGAGGGGTGTCAAAGGCAACAGGAAGGACTTACTTTGGTGCATTAAGTGTGAATTTTTTAATACAATGAAAGTAATTAACTTTAAAATACAGGAGGGTTTGGCTTCTTTATGTTATATCCAATTACTTTGTGGACTGTTTGGCTTGCTTTCTGTCTCCGTGCCTTGGCCCAACACCGTGCTTGCTTCTGGAATGAAGTTCTCTGTTCCGCTGCCTTCTGTGTTCCCTTCCCCCGTGGCTGTCCGCCACTTTTCCCTTAACATGGTGCCTGTCTTTTGGCACATACTGGTCTCTGCACGTGCTTACTTGCTAGCGCTTTTTTCTTTTTTCCTGAAGATCCTTCTGTCCTGTTCTCCCTCATCCTCAGACAAATTTGATGTTGACAGAATAAGGACAAGAAATGTAAATGTTTTGAATGTGTTTTCTCATAATTTCAACTGGAAGCTTTTTTTCGTGTTTTCTTTGGACCCCCATGCTTGAGACACCCAAGAAGAAAATTTTGGCCTAGAGAATGGAAATCTTTTTTTTGGGAGAAGTGAAGCCTTCTATCTGGTTAAAAACCAAACTAGGAAACTGAGTAGTCTTCTGGAATATGCCACTGGGACAAAGGTTGGGAAATACATGAGGGGAAAAAATAACAAGTGCCACTTGATTTTGGGTGCATCTTATGGAATTTGCTCATACCATTCATGTGTTATCATCACTGAAGCCACTGATGCTAGATTCAGCTGTGAGCCTTGAGTTGAGAAGTATTTAAGCATGTGTTTAAATCTTGGTGGCTGTGGTGGGACTTGAGCAAACGTGGAGTTTAAGCATGCTGTGCTTTTGTCAAAGAGGGACTCTACGGGGGAGCCTGTTTCTGATGGTCTTGTGACATGTGTGGGTCTCTGGAGATCCTGGGGTGTGGCCAGGGCTGTGTTTCTCCTGCCAGTTCATTGCACCTCTTCGTTACGTAAAAATGAAATGCGGTTGAGCTGCGCTCTTTCTTTCCTGAAGGTTTCCCTTACGCATATGTCACCGCTCCCTGTCCTAACGTAGTCTTTCCAGTGCTCCCCCAACCCCGGGAGGTTTCTGGGGAGCCAGGAGCCATCTGAAGCACAGGCCAGCAGGGGCTGCTGTAGGAGTAGGAGATGGAGAAGATTCGCTGCCTCCCTTTTGGAGAAGCCCTCCCTGAGGGTTTGTTCCTGCTGCCCTCTTCTCCCTTGTACTACACCCAAGCTCGCTCGGGCTCAGCAGTGGCTTCCCAGCACGGAGTAGGTGTCTATTGCTTACTCACAGCTTTGCATATTTTGTATGTTCATAAATTAAATACTACGTTTCAGCCTTACAATGCCAGAATTAACTTTAGGGTTCATATTTTGGCTCAGTAAATTTTAAATGCTTTTTCATATTTACTCTTACTGTAAAAGTGGACAGTGGCACTCGTAGTACTTCTTTCCAGATGCCCATAGATTATGGCTTTAATATCATTTGTCACTCAAGAACTTGCAGGTTTCCTTCAGGACCAGGATGTAATTGAGTTGGGAATGATTAGTTGCATCCTTGTGATTGAATGTTGAGGTTTTTTCCTTAATTCATATGAAATCACCATTAGCTATTTTGGCTGCAGTTCTGCGTTGGGTTGAGGCAGTGCTACATTGTAAATCAATATCTTTTCAAAAAGACTGCTGTAAATTGCCCAGATAGCATATGCATGGTTACTTTGGCTGCAATGCTGCTGCAGAGCCTACATACTCTGCCTTTCTGGGAACTCCACAGGCAAGTCCATCATATATTTAAAAAAAAAAAAAAATCTTTTTAGAAAGAGCATGGTATTGCTGATGAAATTTAGGCAGAGAAATATTGTACCCTCGGTGCTCATGTGTACATTTTTTATTTTACTCCACTGGGATTACCCTGTCTTGAGGGATTTCTTTGTTTTCTGCTTTAGAATTCCCCCTTTCTTAGCTGTAGTACAGCCGTACCATTTCAGCTTGCTAGTGCAGAAAGATGTTGTGAATTCAGTTGCTGAATGAGCCCGGCCTGACTGCAAACACTAACATTGCTAGAGAGATGCCAAAGAGTTGCAGGTGAATCTAACCTGATCCTGGGCAACAGCAAAACGGTAAGATGGGGCTTGTTTAAATCTCTGGGATTAATTGGGTGCTGGGGTTTCCCGTTTCAACCCGAAGCCTAGTTATCACATGCTTCCAACTTGAGCAGGATTCATTCTGTGCATGTCGGGGTGGGTTTTCTAGGGAATGCTTAAAATCCAGGCAGAGGGAGGCGGTGGGAAGCTGGGAACGCCACATGAGACCTCTCGGCAGCCACCCTGGTGAGACTCCCCGGCAGCACTGCCTGCGGTTTGTAAATATCAGGGAAAAGGTAGGGGAAGGCTTAAAAGCAATCCTTTTCTCGGTACAGCTTTGCATTTCTCTCTCCAGTAGCCTTATTTATTATTGTATTAAGAGGATAGTATGGGCAATTTTTTCCGATATATGCTTGGCTGAACGCCCTCTGGGACAAGTGAGCGAAGGACGTGATCAGCCACTTTTTCATCTCTGCTAACAAGTCTGTACATCTTGCTAGATCTGAATAAATGTCTTTATCAGTTACAGATTTGGTTGATGATGGAAGATAAAATTAAAATGATCCTTTATAAATTCATGCTATATCATGGACATCAGAGTATCTTTTTGCCTTGTTAACCTCTGTGATTCTGTTATTTCTCTTGCATGCTGTCTTTATTTAATAAAACAAAAAGTGAGGTAGTCATTTTAAGTAGTCGTTCTTGAATGCTTATGTAGGAGTGTGTTGGCAGCGGTTTGGATCTTAGTGGAATATTTCAACGTATGAAAGCTTAGAGCAGCAGCATGTTCAGGGAAAGAGAGGAGGAAAAAAGCAGCAGTTATCATTAGTACAAGAAAGAAAGCGTAAAATGTGGCCATTGTATGGAATAATTTGAATTATTTTTGATGACTTAACTGACAGCTAGTGTTCTTCAGTTGTAGATCAAGCCAAAGATTAATCTCAACAGAAATACAGTGGTAATGAACAAAAGAAATATTTCACAGTGTTTTAGCATTTAAAGGAAACCAACTGTGGTAGTAATGGTAGAGTGATTAAGTATGTTTTTTGTTATTACTAGTTAAGGGTAAAAGCAGAGGGTTTTATTTCTAGAGGAGCGTGTTTATACTTTATGCGGTATATGAATTATACTCCAAGAAGAGATCAGTTGTATATCAATGTGGGATCAAATAACTAGTTTGACAGCGATTCTTGTTTGCTTTTTCTGTACTTGCCAATTAAGGGGTTTTTATTCTTAGTCACTGAATACGATTAAAGGGGGAAGATTCGGTCCTACCTCAATTATTTTCTGAAGGCTTCATTATTATTTTGCTGGAGTTCCTTTTTTAAAAAAATGTATTTTCTAAATGTGTGACACTATAGGTACTGCAATGTAAGTGTTGTGAAGTGGGCTGTTTCACAGTGTATACAAACTTAATTTGCATAGTTTTGTCTCAGAAAGTAGAGATGCCTTTTTTTTGGTCAAGAATAGCCTTGAATGTTTCTATTACAATAATTATTTCAGCTGCAAGCATTTTTATGGAAGTTTTATTTTGCTTATACTGTCATACCTATTAATAAATTATAAACCTTCAGTGCATTTGCCATTGTTTAACAGATAGAAGTAATGCAACCATTTGTGTTTGCTCTCAGGTTGCACAAGGAATGAAAGTCCAGAAACTCTTAGGCATGTGGGATTTTTTAAAGCAAATTTTAAATTAGGGTATTTCTTAGTGATATTTTTTCATCTGTGTGTATATGTAAAAGTTGTTGCTTCCGCCGCTTTCTTCCTCCAAGTGTTTTTTCTCCCCAAATGTAAAACCATCGGCTCCGTTTGCTGTGTTACTACTGTTTCTGGAGTTCTTCTGTTTTAGTTTTCTAAGCTTAAGAAATCAATAATGTTATGGACATTTTTTATTGATAAATAATACTCCCTATGGTAATATTTGTTTAAACACAGATCCTGAATTAAGTAGGGAGAAAAAATCACATATAATGTGGAAAATGTGCCCAAAAGTTAAGAATGCAGATGGGAATGTAAGAAATACATAGTTTAATGGGCGGTTAGTGCTGAGTGCTCTATAAAGGTTACAGTCTTTTCTGTGTGGATCAGTTTTGTAGTGAGGCTGAGGTCTGTCACAGCAGGAGATAAGAGCTTACCTGAGGAGTGAATGTTTGCCATAGTCTCCTTCATGGCTCTGACTCCAGATACAAAGAACTTCAAAAAGTTGGAGCTGAGCAGGCTAAAAATCATCAACGTCGCATCTTAGTGTAGGGAGGGTAGTCAGCCTTTGAAGTCCTATAGCAAAAATGATCACCTTAGCTATCTTGCTGTGTAAATCTTAAACAAAACTAAACAAAAAATATCCCTAAAAACAAACACACACACAGTTTTTAACAATTTTCCCCCCTCACACTGTAAGCTCGGGTGGGCTATAGAAAAAGTTGACCTCTGAGTAGGTACTCTGTCTCAGGCAGGCAGTTCTTGTTTCTCCCAGAGACCCCACAGACGAGAAAATGGATGGTACCATTAAAGTGGCCTGTGACTCTCATGTCCAGAGGAGGGCAACGAAGCTGGTGAGGGGTCTGGAGAACAAGTCTTATGTGGAGCGGCTGGGGGAGCTGGGGTGGTTTAGCCTAGAAGAAAGGAGGCTGAGGGGAGACCTTATCGCTCTCTACAGCTACCTGAAAGAGGTTGTAGCCAGGTAGGGGTTGGTCTCTTCTCCCAAGTAGCAAGCAATAAGACAAGAGGAAACGGCCTCAAGTTATGCCAGGGGAGGTTTAGATCAGATATTGGGAAAAATTTTTTCACCAAAAGGGTTGTGAAGCACTGGAACAGGCTGCCGAGGGAAGTGGTTGAGTTACCATCCCTGGGAGTATTTAGATGTGGTGCTTAGGGCCATGGTTTTGTGGTGGATTTGGCAGTCCTCAGTTAATGGTTGGACTTGATGATCATAAAGGTCCCTTCCAACCTAGACGATTCTATGATTCTATGACTAGGCTGCGGTGCCTATACCCCTGATCAATCCCAAGGGGTAGCCGGCCTGGGCACTGCAGGAATGAGTCACACAGCTCCGCTGGGCTCCAGCTGCTCTAAGAGATTATTTTGCCCTTTAAGGGAAATCCTTGCTGGCTATCGCTGAGGTGACTGCCTCACGCAGGTTTGGGTACCCTGGCCTGGCCTGGCCTGACCTGCATGGTCAGGAGGAATTTGCTGGGGCGAGAGCTTGTGCGAATGCTCATCCTGGGTCAGGTGGGGCTTCAGGCTGAAATATTTGGTGACTTCTCTATAAATGTGAGAGTAGATGAGCACCTTAAAGGTCACAGGAGCTGCCAAGCAGATCCAGGCAGCTTTGTTGGGGTTATTTCCCTTTGAAGCCCTGGCAAGGCAAAAATACTCAGCTGTCATGTGATGCTATATACATGGTTTGTAAATTGGGTTTGGTAATACTAGTGTTAAAATTTTCCTACATGTTTCAGGTACTGATACAATGTTAATTACAGAATTACAGATTGCAAGCCACATTGAAATGAAGGAGAGTATCCTAGCAAATATTAATTAAAACAATGGAGAGACTGTGTGATACGAGTACTCCAAAGCCCGTTTCTGAACTAAAGAAAAATGTAGCTGGTGTCCCTAATTCAGAAAGAACCGTTTAAATATTTAAATATGTTTTCTGAGCTTGAGTTTTCTGAGGTAGGTCCAGACTGGCTTGCAACGTCTTTGATTGAATTTCTGTTTTGATGCCATAGCAGGAAGGTACCTGAATGGAAAGTTGGTTAGTTAAGGAACAGACTCTTAAGGACTTTATTTTTTTTAATCCTGCTATCACAATGTTAACGTCAGGACAACTTCTCCCAGCAGCAGCTCCATCAGTCATGAAGTGCGTCTTCCACGTACATGGTGACTTCCGGGTTTTGGTATAGTTTGGTAAATACCTTTCTGTGACTACTTTTTGCTTTTGACGTAAGTTTATTTTATATTGTCAGAATTACTGATTATATGCATCTTTTTCATGTGTGGCATATTTTTCACTGATATCTTTTGTTCCACCCCCTAATATAAGCACTAAGTATAATTCTGTATTTCGCAATTTAGCAAAAAAGCAAGTAGAGAAATAGGAATTTAGTGTAGTGCTGGGTGTTGAATTCAGGGAGGTCATTTTGTATTATAAGATTTTTGAATCAACAGCATAAACAGAGCATTTTGCCTCTGTAAAAATAATTTTTGGGCTTTTCCCTCTATTGCTGGTCAACTGAAGTTGTATTCTGATCTTGCTTTTCTGTTCATCATCTTTCTGAATGGGTGGGCCTTCTCTGAAGTTCCTATATGAGTTCTGGACTGGCCCACAGAGAATGCAGAAGGACGCAGTTTTATCTGTTAATTGTCTTACTCTGTGATGATGTGCTAGTCAGAAATGGTGTGAAAAGTGTGGTTGGAGACTTTTGTTTCATTTTGCAAAAATTTTGCAATTTATTATTAGAACTTTGGTAAGTTAATGCTACAGTAGAGCTTGCTGTCTCATCCTGCTGACTAGGAGATCGGTTGCAGCTTCTGATTGAAAACGATTTGTGATAAACTTCAGCTAGATGTTATTGAAATGTAAAGTAATCTAATCTAAGTTAGTACCAAACATCATATCAGCAAGCTTTTGACCCAGTCTGCATCATTCTATCCCGGAAATTGTATAGGATTCATGTTAGTTATATTTCAGTTTTGCTGTGTAGGATGTTCATAATTTAATATTAAATTGTATACAAGTTACCTGAAGAGGAAAATACCAAATGTTGCCGAGTGAGCAGTGAGGAAATAAAACCACTAGGAAAAACCATAATGCCTGTTTACATATTGTGAAAACTCAGCTTCATTTAATTAATTTCTGATGCTTTTTGATCTACAGCCTTAGTATGTTTGAGTATGTCCTCTCCCAGTTTATTAAATCTTTCCGTGAGTGCAAAGAAAATGTATTTAAGCCTGTAGAGAATATGTGTAAATTATGCTTGTGCAGACTTCCCTGAAAATAGTGGGGTTTTTTAATGAACCAGTGGATTCCGTTGATAAATATCGGCTACAGAAATGTTATTTTGATGTTGTGCAGAAGATTTGTCTTGGAAAGATCCATCGCAGCTTAGTGATGGGTGTGATTGCTTTTGCTGCTGCCCGGGAAAGCAGTGGAAGCACCACCCGTAACTTTCAAGTTGGCAAAGAATTCCCTGTATTTGACAAAGTAGTCCAGATAGATACATAAAATTATATAATTATAAAATGTGATTATACTGCTGGTAGGCAGCCATGTGGGAAAAGCTGTGCAAAATACCTGCAGTCAGTCTCAGTTTTGTGAAATGTTTTCATGAGAAACGTAATGTGCTGTAAGGGTGGAGGACTTCTCACTGATGTTCTAACTTTAAAGACAGATGTGATTTTTGACCAATTTGTTTCTTGGGATCTGTTGCTCGTTGAAAGTCATTCAAGATGAACTCACAGCTTTGGAGGCGCAAATTGCCACCAACTGCAGAAGGCTTGACTGTTTCATACTGTTATAGCTTTTTCTTTAGAATTGATTTGAGCACAGTCATAAATCTACTGCAGCACATGTTTTTGCTTGAACACATCAAAGCAGCAGCAGTGATTTTCAATTCTCTTGAAATATCTAGTTTTTTAAAAATTGAGCATTATGTCTGTGCTGTTCAGAGAATTCTTCTTATAAAATGATAGTTGTCCTTATAATGAGTTCTTCCCACTATCAGTTTGAAACCTCTCCATTTTAAGTTTTATGCGTCTTTACAAGAAAAGATATACTGGAGTGTTCTTCATATTCTGAATAATTTCAGATGCTACAATTTTCATTACGCCCCCTGACAAAATTCTGAGTTATAGGACATGGTACGTTTGCAGGGGTTCTGCCATTTTTTTCCAGCATAGCACATTATGTACTGAGAAGCAAGTTGCATTATGCTTTCTTACACCTTTTTGCTTTGAAAGCTATTGTGCTACTGCAGGTCTGACAAACCGTAGCTGCTAGAAAATTCCTTTAAGACTTTTCTTTCGATTTTTGTAGAATTCTGTAACCAGGTCATTTATCTGAGGGGAAAAAAAAAAAGAAAAAAGAACAAGTTAACAAAAAGAAGTCAGGTGCATATGAGATCCAAACACAGATGACGACTCACTCAATTTAATTGTTTGTGAAGCTGGAGTTGTCATCCTTATCTGAACTCTCAAACTTCCATGAACGAAAACAATGGCAGAAAGGTCAGGGATGGCTGTTACCAAGATTTCTGGGAGACTGACTTGGAATATAGGTTATTCAAATCACTGAAGAGTACTTGCATAAGAGAATAATGACAAAGTTGATGCACTTTTTCTGTCTATACCTTTATACTGTGCTGATTTGATAGAGGATACCTTGTCAAATTCAGTGGTTTGGAAGATAATATGTAAGGGAGCAGATCTAGAATCGCGCAGAGAGCTTGTCTTTCCTTGTGACATTGATCTGCCTTGGAAGCTGCATTTCTCAAGCTGTAGGGTTGTTGACCTCAGGGATAAAGCACCTAAGAGCATGAGAGATTCCTTTCTTGGTGCTGGAATGAAACTTTGAAATGCGTTAGTAGAATGAAATAAAAGTACTCTCATTACCTAGTTTTTCCTCTACCTTCTGCTAAAGATAGTAAAAAAGGAACTTTTGAAGAGAGGGAAGGGAAGGGAAGGGAAGGGAAGGGAAGGGAAGGGAAGGGAAGGGAAGGGAAGGAGAACAGATGCAGAAAAGAGGGAAGGGAATGAAGTAAGAATTTTTTTGTGGGTTTTTTAATGAAGGAATTAGTCTGAATGAAGGAAGAAAAGCCAAACTAATTTACCATTCTAGACTTGAATTATTTCTTGGGAAGCACTTCTTAAGAGTCTGCTGAAGATAATGTGAGACTCCCATTGATTTGTAAAGGGTGGTACAACATCCTGCTTCAGTGCAATGAAGGTTGTTGTCATACCTGGCAAAAAATTCTTGTAAAACTTTTTGGTCTGCAAATGCACAGATTTTGCACAGATGATTGTGTAACCTGTCCCCTTCCTCTTTTTGTTTTATAAGAAAGGTGCTTTTCAGCATATATATGAAGGTTGGTCTTGAGGTTTGAAACTATCATTGTCTGATTATCAGTCTGAAACAAACTCTCTGGTTCATTGTAATTAGAAATTAAGTTTCTATCTCATAATATCTCATTGCTTTTACCTAACTTCAGGCTCACCAGATAGAAGTTCACTTCTTAATTGAGTAGTTGGGTTTAAGTCTTACACCATCAGTTGCATGACTAGATCTGATCAATAGCAGTATTTTTATTACAGTCCCTGCTTGTAGAAGAAAAATTCTTGGTTTTATTTTGCAATGGAAGTACTTGATGATACCTGTAAAAGAATCAAGAGACTTGCTAGGGTAGGCAAAGGAGCCTAAAGGAACTAGGTAGAACCTATTTTCAAGTCATGGAGTTGTTTACCATTTATTTTCTTAAAAACCTTACTGATAGCCTCAGAATTTAGCAAGAATAGGCTTGCTGTCAAGTCTCTCAAGATTTCTCACACTTGAACATGGCAGTGGGAAGACTTACTGCATTTATGGATGTGCCTTTGATAACTTCATGATCGGGGGGAGTGTTGGAGGATAGAATAAAATTATAAACCTGTAAACTCAGAAAGACTTAATATAATGTTCGTGCAAAACTACTAATAACGCACTTATGGAAAGAAAACTGTATGAACTTGCACTGGCACATGTAGCCATCTGTTGGAGCAGGAGGCCGATATGCGAAAGGGACTGAAAATATTTTTTTAATCTTTATTTTTAAATGCTGTTCATATGGTTACAGAGGAGGATAGACAACAGATACAAATGGGTAGCTAAGTAAAAGAGTATAGAAACCACCTGTCACAATTTCATGGGAGACTGTTTATGTTCAGACACTTTCTCCACCGCTCTGCTGGTTACCAAGGAGTCTCTGGCTTGTGCCTGGTGCTGGCAGCCGCCTCTCCCACGTCGACACCTCTGCTGATCTGCTCCTCTGTCCTCCTGCTTGGTTTACTGGAGGAACGACCCTCCTGCTTTTGGACTCAGTAAGTCTTGAACCAGGTTAATGGAAGCAGCAGCCTGATTGCAATTGCAGGAAAAGCCTGAATGCCATATTGTATACCACTTTGTGGCAAACCTGAGCATCGCGCAGGTAGAAGGAAGAATTTATTTGCTAGGCTTTAATACTAACACGGTTATTGTATTTTGGGGCATAAGTACAGAAATAGAGCAAAACCTGCCTTTAGATCATCAGCTCTGTTGAGTTTCTGTCTCTTTTAATGTGTGTTACAGGCTGTCAGGACTTCTGCGTGACCTTTAGCAGAGACCCTGTCCTTAGGTGACTCCTGATGACTGTTGTTGCAGAACAGGACTTTTTTTTGAGGACGTGTGTAGGTTTTATATACCTAAAGTCTAATCTGTGTTGTCTTCAAAGTCAGACCTTTTTTCCCTGTGAGGAGAGGAACATCAACTTTGGTGTTCTGAAAACTCATTTTTCTGAAGTTAAACTGCACTATGAACAGAAAAAAATATTAATTTTAGAAGTGCTCAGCTGTACCTTGCCATGTCTAAGGGACATACAATCGTGCAGTAATTCTTGGCTCCCAGCATTGAGCTTGATTCAGTAATTATGCTAAATTTTAGGTATTAATTTAGCAGAATAAATTGCAAGTTTGGTGGGGCGGGGGGGAGAAGGAGAGGAAGGAGCTGTGTAAGCACTGCCCATAATAACTTCTAGTATAAAACTTTATTCAGGTGTTTGAACTTCTTTTCAGATTTGTATGATCTTGGGATTCCTACTCTAAATCTGATCAGTTGGCCTTTATGTGAGAGTGACTTGTTTCTCACTTGGCAGTTCAGCATAGACATTTAATCTGCTTATTGAGTTCAGTGTTTCAGACAAACACAGGGAATTAATGTCAGAGCTTCCAGTTCAAAAATTCTTCCATCTGGCACTTCAGTGACCTTTTTATATTTGCCTTCTTCCATATGACAAAGACAGTTGGTTTAACATCAGCTTCGACTTCAGAAATAAACCAGCCATTTTTGGAGAGTGCCTTTGAGATGGGCTGTGGGAGATGTATGAGTAAGTTTGTGGTAGGTACAGCAAGGAGCATACCATATCCCTGGATACCATTTTCAGTCTCCAAGCTCTGTTTTCAGTTGCATTTGCTAGTTCATAGCTAGCATTGCTAGCAATCTCTGCATCCAAATAAAGCTGAACAAATAATACCCAAGAATATGAATTACAGTTCTGGGACACAGTTGAGCCTGTTACCCTTCCCTGGAGGTTGCCAGGGAGAAACCACAGTCCATCAGGGCAGGAAAAGAAATGTCTATTCTAGAATCATTTTTTCCTTACATCTTCCTTCCTTCCTTCCTTCCTTGACCATTATTTCTTGTCCTTTGGTTTTTTCCCCTTTATTTTTCTGTCTTACTCAAGTTCACTTGCCGCTCTTTTTAGCTGTGCCCATCAAATGTTGAAACCAAAGAGCTGGTGCCAGTGATGACAGGGAAGGGTGAGTGTCGAAGGACCTCTTTCAAATTTGGGCCTGATTGTGCTGGTAGTTCCAGTATGAGCTAGCTGGTGATGTCGTGCAGCATTACATGCTCTACTTCCCCTTTCACAATCTTATTCACTCCCTTATCACTTGTTCTTCCTTGATCTTTTTAAGTATTGTAGCTTTCCCACCAGATGAACTCTCTTCTTGACCTGTTTGTGTTTCTGCTTGTGGGTGCAGCAGTCTTTTGCTGACCCTCTCTTCTCAGGGGAGATGGAGAGTGCTACCAGCTGGGCTGGGAAGAAGCGGACAAGACCTGTGGTTATAAAAAGAGCGAGCCGCCCTACTGCTTTGTTCTCCAAAGAGAATGATTCTCCAGACAGTTGCGTTTTTATTTTGAACAAAGCTGCTTATAATACTCCAGAACATTCCCAAATTGTGTTTTATAAGTAGCAAATGTCAAATTCCAGTGCTGCCAGAATCTGCAGATGACTTGTGTAGTTCTCCATTGCCATGGTACCAAGGCATGATAGAAAATAACATGCTTATGAAAGATAATGAAAACCCATATCCAGATAGGGTTTTTTCAGTGAAAATTAATGCTGGCCTTATGCTCTCAGCAATTCAGCTGTTGGGTTAGTAGTCACTTGGCTATTTATGATTTTTATCCTTACACATCTGTCAGCTAAATGCAAGTGTTAAGTCCTATTCTCTGTAATAATGAGATTGTTGTGCTACCTTCCAGAGGGCTTTGGCTCTACAAATTATAATCTATATCTTCATAAAATTTCACTTAAAAAAGCCCAAGTGGTTTACAAAATGAATTACTGTTCCCAGTGTCTGCTTGTGATAGTGGCAGGATCATTATTATAAACAAAAGAATGTATTTTTTTGAGGTTAAGTGACTTCCTTGCCTCAAGTCACTCAGTAATTTATTTATTTTTGCATTGCGGGTGCTAGATCTTGGGTTTCCATATATTAGGTCCTTTCATACTACTTCTCTTGGAACAGTACGAATGGGCAATTCAGGTGTTTTGTTATGATATTTTGGTAAGGATTTTGGATGTTTGTCCTGGTATTTACCCAACGGACCACTTTTTCCCAGGATGTACACAGTGGCAATGACCCATAGAGAGTAGAAGATGGATGGTAGTATTTTAATATTTCACATAAGTCCATAGGTACTGGATGATCATAGTAAACACTTGTAGGATGTTACATGCAGGAATTAAAAAACAGGTATAATGCATCTTCCTAAAAGACGTAATGAGCATCAAAGTAGTATGTCTTTATACTATGCAAGCATTTTTAAGTTGTTTTTTTTTTCTTCTGTGTAGTAGGTTGTCTGGTCTGTCGTGCCAGAGTTGATTGTTCTTTGTTATTGAAGATATCTTTAGTCATATGAATAAATTCCACTGATATGGAACAGCCTATCTTTTACTAAGTATGCTAATAGGGGATTAATTCAGGGGACATTCATGACTGTTTTAAAATTCATGAACTGTAAGGACTATAAATTACTTACGTGTTTTAACTGATCACTCTGCCTCTTTAAATGATAGATTACTTTAAACAGTAAATTAGTTAATCCAGCAACCTTTAATTCTAAGAATCTGGTAAGTTTGGGACCTCTTAATTTTGCTGACAGTGATGAAGTGAAAAAAATCTTGCATTGAATCTGTATCACAATAACTAAATCTGATAAACCATTTCTTTTTTTTACATTAATCCCAAATGCAGATTAAGCAGTATTGCTTGAAATTATACAAGGTGATTCAAAGAGACATCTTTATTTAGAAATCGTTCCATGAATGGTTATAGTGATTTTTATTTATTTAATGGGGCTTATTGTGGACTTCATGCATGGAACAAAAATACGTTTCTTGTGATTTCAGTCTCTTAACTTCAGCAGTAATCTTTATGGGAAATTTTGGCTATTTGCAGACATTATGTCTTGAGATGTGATAAATACTGTGATGTTAGGGTAGGGGCTGTAGGAAACTCAAGCCAGTGATCCTTACTGATGTAATGATGACTAAGCCTGTTTATCCTGCAGCAGCCTCGGGATCTCCTCAAATTGATTGTGAGACTAATTAGGATGAGAGGGGGAAAAAAGACTGTCCAAGCTGTTTTGTTGTCTGTTGTGCATTGTCTTCTGATTCTGATCAGCAATTAAGAAAGTTGCAAAGTATAAGACCACGTTATGCTTTTTTGTGGATTTAATATTAGGAATTTCAAAGTGCTGTTTCTTTAATGTTCTAGGTGTGAGATAATGACTCTTTTTACTTTAAATAAATAAAAACACAGAGAGAAACACTAAAATAACTTTTAACACCAAACTGTGCTAACTTTTGTGGGGCTACTTTTTATTTTGCTTTACGTTGCCAGAATCTGTGATAGCTCAAGTAATACTGGAAGTCGCTTTTCAGACAACTGCACGGCAGGTCTTTGTGCTATAGGTTTTAAGTGGCGAAATGACTTCTGTCTTACCGTCTGTCGTTTTGTCTTACCTTTTTAGTTGAGACAGTGTAAATAACTGTGTACAAATTAAAGCAGTGAGTTTATTTCAGTCATCAGGGTGTGGAGAATGGATGAGATACCAGTGGTTGCTCTGGTGACTACTTGGGGTATTGGCGTTCTGTTTGGCGGCAGAGCGTGAAACAACTTGGAGAAATACAATTGTGTATTTAACATTAACGATCCTTAGGTGCGAAATGCGATGGGCAGGATGTTCATGGAGAGGTGCTTCTGTTGGACCACACCTGGGCTGACAGGCATCTTTCCTCTAAGGCTGGGGTCAGGGACTCTCAACTATTAATACTTCTACTTCACTGAATAGGAACAGTCATTGGTATTTTCAGATTAAATCCTTTCCCATGAAGGCACTGAGTCCCTGGACAGTTTCCAAGTACTGCTTTGGAAGTGCTTTTCTAATCAGTGACTTCAAACACAAAAAATGAGTTTCTGTAGGATCACTCTGTTCTCTGTGGAGAAGAACAAGACTCCTTCCAAAGGGGGATTGGGCATTGGAGTCTGGTTTAGGTTTTCTAGGACTTTCATCTTGATACCGAAGCTGAGACTTGGGGATGAGTGTCCTACAAGTAAAGTTCACTGATGTGAATATCATACATACCATTGCTTTTATTTTGTTTTACCTTTTTTCCATATAAGAAGTATTTTTTTTTTTTATTGTATACTGCTTGTCCCTGCTCCTCTGCTGCCGTTTTTGCCAACATCTGTTTTTCAGCATGCTTCTCCGAGGTACCACTATTGGAATTCCTGCCAGGTTGGAACTTAGGTGGCAGAAAGCATCTGTAGCCTCTCTTATGTCTCATGTATGGGCCACCTAACGTGCCTGAAGTCAGAGGTGGTGAATCAGCCAGTGATTTTCTTGAGCTTTTACTATCTGATGTAAGGTTGGGAAGGAAGGGAATGTCTGCTCAAACAGTCCTTACATGCTGAGAGTTTTTTGGTGTCTTGCCTGTTCCACTTGCAATAATCTCTAGTTGTTAGATGTATTAAGTTGATTGTCCTATTTTTAAATCCTGTTTCCTATAAAAAAGAGAGAAAGCATAAACGAAGGTCCCATTTCTCCTCTCTCCATAGTTACGAGATCTGCTGGCAGAAATACCTCTTCTGAAAGTGATAACTGTGATTTTATTGCACAGCATTTAAAAGCCAAACAGTTTCTGAAGTAGTTTATGCTTCTGAAAGTTATGCTTTGAATGTAGTTTGTGGTGGGAGAACTACCAAATTATGTCAGTTACTCCTGAAGGGGAAGGAATCACTTAAAGTGTTTTGTAAAGCATGATTGTTGTCTTGTATGACAAGCCAAGATATCACCTATATTGTCTCCATGTACATTTGGGGTAAGTGCTTGTAATAGTTAAGATGCCATTGATCACATCTTCATGTAGCACTGGTTTTAGACTGTGGTGGCATTTACAGCATCTCAATGAGTGTCTGTTTTAAGTACAGCATTACATAGATTTATAGAGCAAGGGCCAGAAGGGGTGTTGAATCATACAGATTGACTTCCTATATGTCATGAGCTCTTACACTTTGTCTTTTATTCCGGTAACTGCAGCTAAAGCTAAAGCTCAACAAAAACATCCAGTCTTGAGGCTGCACTGGTAAGAGATAGTTTCCATTACTTTCTGTATGACTTTGTCATCTTTATTGGAGTGCATGAGGGTTGTCCTGCATGTAGAGTCACTCAAAGAATAGCCCCCATGCTGAAAAACCTGTGGCTTTTGGAGATAAAACAGATGAAATGGGGTAAAAAGAAATATCCTGTCTTACACATGGCAAAATGGCCTCAGAAGGAAATTCTGATTAGCCCAGAGGATCCCATGGGAGCATCTCAAAGAGGCTGAAAATGAACCTGTCTCCTTTGTGACAAATACTGTGCTTTAACTGGAAAATGCTACTTACTCTCTTATGCAAAAAGAAAGCTGGAACTAAGAGGAGGGGTTAGATTTCTCCTGGCTACCAGCAAGGAACTACCAGGTGGTAGACAGTGGTTTACAGGTCTAAGAGCTTCTGATGCTAAGTATTTGTATATATCATTTGAGAGGCTGAAATTTATACGCATCACTTCTGTTATGCAGTACAAGGGAAAAATGATACTTAAAAGGGTGAATTAGCATAATAGAAAAATTCAAACCTGTACCGTTCCTAGAAGTGATCTGGTCATCCCAGTGATATCTGAGATCATTTGTATGCACAGGAAGATCTCCAAAATATGGAGATACACTTGCTTTTTTGCATGATAAGTCACTACAGAGTAAGTTCTACCATTAGCGGGTGTACCCGCTGCCCAGGGGCAAAAGCAAGGCCATTGTGGTAGTTTAACTCTTGCTGATGGAGGGAAACCTGAAACTACCAATGAGTCTACTGCAACCTTAGGCTGTGTAATTTTGAAGTTATAGCCAGTGCTCAGCACTGACGTTTTAGACCTGCTGCTTTCAGATTTCACAGAGCAGAGTTTCAGCACGAAGTTGGACTTGGCCTATCAAAGTCAGAATGTAAAACAGCCACTCAAATATTGTTTCTTTTCAGAGTTTTATAGGCAGGGTAGATGGATTGGAAATGTGTATCCTTCAACAACAGCATAAGCTCAGTTCTGTTGGCTTCACAGTGCGCTGTGGTCAGCAGTGGCTTGGAGAGAGTGTTTTATTTCTGCTAGGGAACTACTGATATAGGTGAGAGAGAAGTGGTGAATGAAACCCCTTGCCAGCGCTGGCAGGAGAAGCGCTGCAGTTGCAGAGCATCGGGAGCAGCCCCTGCTTTTGCATTTCTCTGCAGCCTTTAGTCTTTTCCACTGGCGATGCTGGTGTTCCGCCTGTGCATCCGCTGAGGTGTTTGACTTCTGGGTGGCGGCTGGTTGGTGTACATCTTGATTTTAGTCATTTGCAAATGTTTGAAGTTGGCTATTAGAAGATGATTGTGGGTTTTTTTATCCTACTCCAGATTCAGTCAAGTGACCTGAAGGTTAAAGTGTCTCCCTTCAATATCTAATTCCAAACTATTACTGCTTCCAGTAGAGATGATCAATAGTAACAGATGTCTTGCATGTTGGTTTTTTTTTTAATGCAATGCTTACTTGGCCCACGTTGGAACTAGACATGGAGATTTTCCAGTGGAAAAAAGAAACTAGAAGCAGCACTCATGGCGTTATTATCTATAGTATGTTTATAGCTGTGGATTCCAAACATTTTAACTGGCTAGAGGTGGCCTTTGGTAATTTGAAAGGAAAACAAGTACAAGCTTTTGAACCTTTCCTCCCTGTTTCCTGCCCCTGTTTTCTAGATCATAGGATTTCATAGGCTGAGAAATAGTTTCTGATTTATTTCCATCCATGTCGATTAAACAAAATGGAAGCACTGCTATTTTAATAGTAATTTCAGTTTACATCATATTTAAAACATCTTTGTTGGTAGCAAGCATCACGAATCTGGAGAGGACGGCGGGAAGTATGTGGGTGCATGTCTGTGCATGTAAGTTGTTTTAGGGAAAAGCAGCCAATTAATTTTACAAGAAGGCTAATTAAAAATTCTTTGTGCAGCAGCTCTTTATCTTCTCTCTCTGAAGTAATATATCTTTTCTCTCTGAAGTAATAGACCAAAATTACATAATTGCCTTAATTTTGGCCTGAGAGGGAATTATCATTCAGAAGGAAGGGGGGCTGTTCCTTTTCTCAGTTAAAACGTAGTTAAGTTTTAGTCTTGGAGAAACCACTTTAATGAGAAGAAATGTGAACCCTTGTAAAGCCTGGTTTGCAATGCGAGTAATGTCTGTCATTAGAGTTGACCTGCTGTATCATCGTTTGGCCAGATGGCACTGTGCAGGAAGTGTACTTTAAATTTTTAATGTACAAAAGAAATCTTTGATCTACGGTTACAGTGTATCATCAAAACCACCAAACATCAGAAACATAAGGTATAGCCACCCAGTATTTCTATAAACGATTGAAATTAATTGGATTTCAGGGGAAATGGCAAAGAATAATTTATTGGAGAAGTTTGTATTGGAGATACTTTGGGTTATGGGGGAAGAGTCCTGATTAAATTGTAATGGTAAATATTTCTTTTTATTGTTTTCATGTTAACTATTTTATGACAGCAAGTTTTCAAAAATGCTTAGATTGTAGGTGCTTAAATGGAACATTATGCTTCTTTAATTGTATGCGTGTGAACAGTACGGTTGACAGCAAATTAACACTGTCTATCCTTAAATACTGGCAAATACCTTGGAAAAAGTACATTGTAGATTCTTTTCATTTGCCTTATGATTTAAGGAGCCTCTTGGGTCTGCCTGTATCACATTCATAGCCTTTCCCTGTAGCCTGAGAGTTAAAATTATTTCTTTTCTTCCCAAGTAAAAGTCAAGTCTCTTATGGGTGAAAACAGAAGCTGAGGCTTCAAATACAACCCCCACCGTGTGATTTAAAAAAATGTCTTGTATGTTGGAGTGTATTAAAATTAAAAACATAAACGTACATGACTGGAGTATCTAAACCCGCCGTTCTGCTCATTTAGTTCTTTTGAACTAGCAATAGCGTATTTTGGTAGCTCAAGCAGCAAGTTGCAGTCTTCGGGGCTTGGCAGAGTCATACTTCACAGTAACAAAGAATTGAACTTCTGTACTTTAGTGTGCCATTAAGCTGCAGTCTCACGTTTCAGTGCCTGGGAATTGATTTACTGATTTGATTTTCTGAGACATATGGTGATAATAATAATAACACTGTATAAGCATTATTTAAAAATACAATAATATACCGGTATTGGATCTTTGGCAAGCCAGCACCGAAGTGCACACACAGACTACCATCATTTATTTAAGTTTAGTCTCATCCAGTTTTAAACAAATGGAAATCAATGCTGCTTGCGAATATTGGTGGCTAGATTGGAGAAAGAAGTGAAGTGGCATTTTGCTAAGAACACATTGTACAAGAAAACACAAATGTATGAATTTTATGTATGTTTCTCTTTTGTCTTCTTTTTCAGGATCTTTTCGTACACTCTACAAAGATAGGCTTTTTATTGTTACGACTGTGTAAAATGCGTCCCTATGTAAAATGCATGTGTTGTTTGCAATTTTAATGTAGAAATAGATAATGAATGCTTATGAAGTCCAGTGCCTTTTTTGATGCTGGCTGATGTATGCATTGACACGGACTTTAAGCTTGTTAGAGTCAATGAATGCTGTTTTTTCCTTTCAGATATGTGTCACAAAGATGTCTACACGGAACTGCCAGGGAATGGATTCAGTGATCAAACCTCTGGATACAATTCCTGAGGATAAAAAAGTCCGGGTTCAGAGGACACAGAGTAGTTTTGATCCATTTGAGAAACCAACTAATCAAGTGAAGAGGGTTCATTCGGAGAACAACGCTTGCATTAACTTCAAAACTTCATCTGCAGGGAAGGAATCACCTAAAGTCAGGCGGCACTCCAGCCCCAGCTCTGTAAGTGCACAGTTCTGACACCTGCTTGCATACCAAATGGTGGCATTAATAAGACCAGATAAATGTTTTCGTGCTTAAGAAGGAACTGATTACTTACTTAGAAACAAAACAAAAAGCTCATGGCTGCTATTAAAGATGTTTCCATATATATTTGTAGTGTTATGTGTGAAATAGACTAAGAAAATAGAACTTGAAAAAGAGTATATTCTGAAATTCCTCTCAGATATTAGCTAGGGTGTCTTACGGGATTCCTAAGCATTTCCCTCTCCTGATTCTGGTATGGCATTATAGCTGCTGTAGTGTTTACGTTGCAAATTTTGCAGAGGGTTGCTTATTTGTAAAGAAGAATTCTTTCCCATGAAGTTTAGGAAACCACACGAATTGCCTTTTTGATTTTTATATTTAGGTTTTAGAGAAGCAGATCAGATTTGACAGATTTTGTTTACATTTTTAAATTTTCTTTCTAAAATCAAGTAGTAAAAATAACATTTCTTTATATGTTAGAAACTGTGTGTGTGAGAGAGAGAGAAGAGAGAGAAACAACTGAGAAGGGTTTGGCAACACATCATCGTTGTTGTTTTATTCTCAAGTATTTTGAAAGAAGCTAAATAAATAAAATGTCATATCTTTCGTGCATAATGCCCAGAACAGATTTTCCCCAAAAGACCTTCAAAATTATTGAAAAACTATTTCTGTTATGCTTTGGCAAGAGAAATCCATAATAATGTGACCTTTGAGTTGAAGACTACGGTTCTAAGCAGAATGGATGTAACACTTCAAATCTTAGTTGGCGTGAAATAATTTAAAAGGTTGATTGCCTCTTCTTTTTTCTTTTCTTTCTTTTTTGTTTTGCTCTATCTTCTGGACATCTTCTGTCCTCCCTACAGAAGTTTGACTGAATCCTGTCAGACTTCTAAGAAGAAATGACAGAGATTCATTTTCTGTAGATGAGCTTTGTTTAACCCAAGTGAATTTAACGGATAAGATGTCATGCCTCTAGGGGACTGTCCTTTTTAGAAAAGGTTACATTTTAAAGTGTAACCATCTGTAGCGAAAACAAATTTGCTTTTTCATCATTGCCTGGCATTATACAGTTGCTGCTCAAGATGTCTCCAGCGTGTTCCAGATGAGTCCCTAACAAGGAGTTCTTATCGTAAAACTTTTACAATCATTAAGGATGGATGGAGCTGTTTGCATCGTGTTTACTTGTGCATGATGCCTGATTATTGTTTGGCACCACAACTGTCCATTTAAATTACTTTTTTGGAAAGTCTTACCTTAAGTTTTTTTGTGGTATTAACTCGCTCCTCATCTCTTCTGTTCTTATCTTGTTCCTCTTAGAAACTGTTACTAATTTCTGTTAATGCTTTATGTACTTATTTTCTATTAAAACTGAAGGTTTGTTTTTGCTCTGCTTCCAGAATTTTGAAGCAGACCCTTTTGAAAATGTGTTATTGGCATCTTGTTCTTTTCCAGAGGGCTGATACTGTTCTGTGTCCATGCGATCTCCTATGATCCCAGTATTTTCTTACGTAAATGATGTTAGTGCTTCCTCTACTAGTATGCTGCTGGTTAGAGCCCTAGCTAAACATGTGCTTTTGGTAATCGTCATAGAATCATAGAACAGTTTGGGTTGGAAGGGACCTTTAAAGGTCAGCTAGTCCAACCGCCCTGCAGTGAGCAGGGACATCTTCAACTAGATCAGGTTGCTCAGAGCCCTGTCCAACCTGACCTTGAACGTTTCCAGGGATGGGGCATCTACCACCTCTCTGGGCAATCTGTTCCAGTGTTTTACCACCCTCAGCATAAAAAGTGTCTTTCTTCTACCTAGTCTAAATATACCCTCTTTTAGTTAAAGCCCTTGCCCCTTGTCCCATTGCAACAGGTCCTGCTAAAAAGTCTGTCCCCATCTTTCTTATAAGTCCCCTTTGGGTACTGGAAGGTCTCCCTGGAGCCTTCTTTTCTCCAGGCTGAACAATCCCAAGTCTGTCAGCCTGTCCTCATAGGAGAGGTGTTCCGTCCTCTGATCATTTTTGTGCCCCTCCGCTGGACCTGTTTCAACAGGTCCGTGTCTTTCCTGTGCTGAGGGCACCAGAGCTGGACACAGTACTCCAGGTGGGTTCTCATGAGAGTGGAGTAGAGGGACAGAATCACTTCCCTCGACCTGCTGGCCACGCTTCTTTTCATACAGCCCAAGATGTGGTTGGCTTTCTGGGCTGTGAGTGCACATTGTCGGGTCATGTTGAGCCTTTCATCCACCAGTACCCCCAAGTCCTTCTCGGTAGGGCTGCTCTTGATCCCTTCATCCCCCAGCCTGTATTGATGTCATCAGTTGATATTGATCTTCTCCTATGCTGACTTACAGAGACTGGCTGGGAACTTCTCTCGTGGTGAAGTAGGTGCATAGGAATTTCCTGAAATACACTTCCCATTTCTCACCTTCCTGTAATTCCCCCTGATTTTTATAGCTTTGTTCAGTAAACACAGTTCTTCCTTCTGCTTAGAGGCATTGTTAGTCATTTTTGACTCTTCCTCACAAGGAGTGATCCAAAGAGCACCTGGCAAGGAATATCTTGTGGAATAATGTCAGTGTTCATGTCAATGAACAGGGAAGAGTAGAACTTCACAGCAAAAGGTGGTGTTTGCCCTGTGCTGATCACAGGTCACACCTGGTCCTGCCCAGCAGACCCAAGTTCAAACATCCAAGGCAGAGATACGATCAAGTTGCTCCCCTTCCCCCAGAGCCTGAATATGTTGCCTCAGGCAGGAAATGTTCTGATGCACATTTCATTGAGCATATGTCTGTGTGGTTAGTTGCAGGAATTTGTCATTCTCTGGTTTTGAATTCCACTTGAATTGACAAAGGGTTTTGGCTTTCATTTTTTTTTCTAGTCCTGATGTTGTGTAGCAGATGCCCTTGCTACTTCCTCTTCTGATCTTTACTTCTTTTTCTTCCATGTCAGAGGACTGCTGCATATTCTCTCTTATTGAGTTATAACTTGATTCTCTGGAAATTCTTCTGCTGTGGAGATTATACCAGCCTGAACGGGCATTTCAGTTTCTGTAGATACTCTTGAGCATGCTATGCCCTCTGGGTTGTACTGGCTACAGTTGTGTAGTTGTGTTTCAGTTTTGTCTCTGCTTTCTATAAGCTTTATTTTAAGATATTCTGATAAAAGTATGCTACCTTCAATTTGCACTTTCTACGCTTGATTAGTAGAGGAGCTGAATCAGAGATAGGCTTCCTTTTAGTCTCTTCCCTTTGATCGTTTAACGTCCTCTGTAGCAATCAGGTGGGGAACTGATGTCTTACAGAAGGTACATAGCTGAGGCTTGCAGTCTCTGTATCACAGCTTCTGCTCAGGTGAAAGTCCTTTATTTGTCTCAGAAATAGCATTTTTCAAGATGTGGCCTGAACGACCTTGTTTATAATGCCCTGGGTCAATAGCTTGTGTTTTGATTAGTTTCAGAATCTTTATCAGCTCTCTGGCAGATACCAGCTTCAGTGTTTGGTGAAGATCACCAAATAATACCCCACAGATGGCATAATATCCATTTGGTGTTTTCTGTACCTTTGAAATGCTCTGCACCTTGTGATGAGAAGGATGACACACACAGAAGTTTAAGGAAGCTGGAACTCCATGTCCCTTCCCACAGATTGTCACTTGGAAAAGAAATCATTTGCTCTTGAACATGAAGTAATTTTCTGCAGTTAATGTCATACCTTGTTGCAACCCGGTAGAAATCGTGTGTTGTGAATTAGTGCAGTAGCGTACAGACATAGGTTAGCACGTTATTTTTTTGTTCTTGTAAGACAAACTTTATTTTTACTCTTAGACTCTTTCCACCTGACATTTACATACTCATTATGTAAAACAGTCACATTGCATTGCATTTTCTTCTCCCTTCTTTTAAACATAAGAAAACATCTATGAGTGTGATTTCCAAATTGTTTAAGCTCATTGAAATTGGTTGTTATTATAGAATGAAATTTCCAGCAGAACAGATTTATCCTTTTATCACATCAGAATAATGGATAATACTTACCCTGGAGGTAGTGAAGTAGGTGTTCACCTACCTGTGCGTCACCTGTCTGCCACTGTTAGAAGAAGGGAATTTGGCTAGACAGACCTTTGCTCTGATCCAGTGCAACACAATATATATGGGCATAATGTATATACGTTCACATAATGCTTATGCATAATGTATATGTTTATAGGTGTGTACATACCCATCTATATCTATAATCTATCTATCTTTATCTGTCTAAAAATCTGTTGCTGAGTCTTTTGCCTGATCCAAGGGAAGCAACTTGCTTTTCTTTTCTCCCTGACTGAAGAAAGAGTAAAACTACAAAATGAACTGGACAAAATAAAAAAGCACAACTCAAAATCAAACACATGCCACTCTTTCCAAAGTAACACTGGCTTTGGAAGATGATTGGACTCTAATTCTCTGAAAGTTGCATTTTAGATCCATGCTCTTCAGGCATGTGGCCTTATTTATTTTTCTCCAGTGCAAGGTGAACGTTTATTGTATTCAGTGTACACATTTTATACACTAAAATAGTACATTTGCACAGTGTGTAAAGAGAGTATTGCAAGTTTTATAAGCTAGCCATCTGGTTAAGATTTAGTTATGTGGTGGTACACATCAGTTTGTTCTCTTTGAACGGCTTAAGATCCATGGCAATGAATTCAAGTGACATGTTAATGTATATGTACTACCTTTCAGTTACTTTTAAAAACCTTAAGTGGAGCAAAACACTTATCTTCTACCAACTCACAGAAATGTAAGAAATTCATTCAGATAAAAATAAGTGAATAATCAATACTTTACTGCATTTGCTCTGTGCTCTTTCTGGGTGAGCAGCCTCTCTTCTGTTTCTGTAACTTCTATTAATTTTTAGTCCTATTATATGCAACTTTCCTCCAAAAAAGTACAAGGAAAAGCGTGAACTGATCCTATTAACACATTGTAAATCAGTTGTATAAGAAATATAAAGCAGACAATAAAGTCAGAATTTTGTCTAAAACTTAGGCATCCTTTCTGCCTGCCTAAACACTCTGTGTGCTGTTCTCACCTGTCTTTCTCTTCAGGTGTATGAAACCTCTCCAGTTTTAGGAACCTATTAATGACAAAGGTAACTGCATCCTTCCCAGTCGATACTTTTTATCAAGGTAAAAAAAAATCCAAAATTCAGTGTAGAGAGCAGATTTTTCTTTTCTGGCACAAAGGAATCTGTAAGAATCATTAACTTGGGGGATACTCTTTAGATGATAAGGCAGATAAAATGTGTCAGTTGGTCCAACTCCTGTGCTTTAGTAGCCTGGAGAACAATTAAACAGCTTTAAAAACTGCATCCAGGCATTTCACAGAGAGCCGTATGGTCACTCCTGCTCGGGTTGCTCTTAATTTATGCCAGCGTGTTAAAGGGTTAGAAATATGCCAGCAACAGGACAGGATCAGATGGTGGTACAGCTCAGATTAATGCTCGGTTCGGATTCTTGAACATCTTTGTATCCCTTGAACATTACCTTAGAATACAGTCCAACGTATAAGGTTTAAAAAAGAAAGAAAAAAGTGTTATGAAATTACTGTACATAGATAAAACTTTAAGAAAGGGGACTAATTACTGTGAAACTTGCATATGGTTTCATAAAAGAAGCTTTACCACTGTGTCAAAGAAGACAAAATATAGATTCATTAAAAAAAAAAAACGTCCTCAGTTCTTGTAATTTAGTTTTACTTAGGCCTCTTGGCCTACCTTTTACTTTCAAGTTTTTCTAACAATGAATTTATTTCTTTGGAGACATATAACAAAACAGATCTTTAGTTTTGATTTTCAATAATTTACAGTTGTACTGTGAACATAGTGTTTTTCCCTTGAGGATAGTTTTATATTGAAGTTTAATATCCTCCAGTTTAAAAAAAAAAAAAAAAAAAAAAGAAAAAGAAAAAGGTCTATTTAAAACTTAGGCTCGGGAGCATGCCAGTTAAGTGTGACATTCACAAGCTGTTTTGCAGCTATGAAAAATGCATGAGAACATAACCCACACAGCTTCTATAAGAATAGTCAGGTGATTTGGAGTGTGTTTTTCCATTAAAGCTTTCTTTACTACATAGATTTTGAAAATTTCCGAGAAGGAGAGGTATTCACATGGCAAGGTAGTGCAAGGACTCACCCTGCAAGATCCTGTATTAAAACTATTATCCCTCCTACAGTCTGTATCAATGAAATGGTGATTTGAAGTGACATGGTCAGAAAAGGCAAGTTTCCTATAATTTCTTTTTTTCTCTGTTACTTTTAATACTCATGTCAGTTTGAAATACTAGCTGCTTCTATTTCTGTATTCATTATTTTGGCATGCTCCTTCTATCCTTGTTAGGATAGATCTGTATTTCCTTAACCAGAGGGGGAAAAAATATCTAATCTTGGTTACTGTAAGCCGTGCTGCTGGAGATGCTCACTCACTGTGCTCAGTGGTGCTCTTAGACTAATCTTGCACTGGAGAAAATGTAGGCTAATAATAAGAAAACTACCTTAATGGAAACTATTTTCAAGGAAAGTGAAGCATAAAGACAAACAAGTAAAACTCACGGTGAGTTTCCTAAAGGGAAAGATGTGCACTGTCCTGCATTCCAATTGCCGATGTCCTCTTGGGGATAACGTGATCCACCACAACCTGTGCTGGCTTTCACAGTGACCTGGAACTATATTCATTTCTTCAAAGGCATGAGGACCTTTACTCCTTTCTGTCTTAGTAATTCATCTATCTTTCTCATTTGAGTTCTCTGGAAGATTTCTCCCTAGCGTGAAAATTCACTTTTTGGTGAATTTCCAGAAGTACCAATTTCTTGCTGAATGGTTATTTACTGCCTGTTTAACTTTTTGCCATTAAATAGTTCAGTCTTGGTCACACATGCACCTGTGTTTTATTTTTTTCTTAGCTTTGAAAGTTCTTTTTTCATAACAAATAGAAAGCTTTAACACTGAGCAACAGGCTTCTTTATGCCTAAGTGGTTCCACTGATGTTCAGTATCTACCAGTCTGTGTGACCATAGGGGGTAGATCTCCCTTTGGCTTTTATCCAACAAATCATGAAAAAATTTTCATAGAAAAGATTTGAAGGCTTTAATTAACTAAAAAAACATCACACATTCAGTAAATAACCAGTTTTCAGACATGGCAAAGATTGTGTTTTTATCACAGTCACGTTATGTTGTGACATATTTTAGTCGACAGCTGGCTGAATTTGGGCTGTCAGTGTGCCCAGGTGGCCATGAAGGCCTGTAGTATCCTAGCTTGTATCAGAAATAGTGTGGCCAGCAGGACTAGGGAGGTGATCGTTGCCCTGTACTCGGCACTGGTGAGGCTGCTTCTCGAATACGGTGTTCAGTTTTGGATCCCTCACTACAAGAAAGACATTGAGGTGCTGGAGCGTGTCCGGAGAAGGGCAACGAAGCTGGTGAAGGGTCTGGAGCACAAGTCTTATGAGGAGCAGCTGAGGGAGCTGGGGTTGTTTAGAGTAGAAGAAAGGAGGCTGAGGGGAGACCTCATCGCTCTCTACAACTACCTGAAAGAGGTTGTAGCGAGGTGGGAGTTGGTCTCTTCTCCCAGGTAACAAGCAATAAGACGAGAGGAAATGGCCTCAAGTTATGCCAGGGGAGGTTTAGATCAGATATTAGGAAAAATTTCTTCACTGAAAGGGTTGTGAAGCACTGGAACAGGCTGCCCAGGGAAGCTGTTGAGTCCCCATCCCTGGAGGTATTTAAAAGACGTGTAGATGTGGTGCTTAGGGCCATGGTTTAGAGATAACTTGGCAGTGTTCGGTTAATGGTTGGACTCGATGATCATAAAGGTCTTTTCCAACCTAAATGATTCTATGATTCTATGTTGGTGTTTTAGAGGGTTAAAAAGCAGTACGGAGAAGTGAGAAGAAAGGAAAATTAATCATGGTAGAAGTATTGTAATGTTAAATCTTCAAAAAGTAACTTTGAACAAACATTTATCAGATGTGCATTCTGCTAAAATTAGTACTCTGTTGAGAAATCTTATCTGAGTCAAATTGGAGGATTGCACTAGCTTTCTAAAATATAGGGGAACTTCTTGCGAATCTGCTGCTTGTGAGATATGTCAGTTGCTGATGCAAGCACTGCGTATCTGATGTGCTCTGGATATGTCTCGCTATGTGTTATTTCAGTCAGCCATATCCTATGCAGAATATGGGACTCTTGTGACTAAATAAACACAAATCCGTGTATATATGTATTTCCATGTATTTTACCGGAAGGAATAAAATACTTTAAAAGAAGAAATTATACTTTAGAGTGGATTTTCTGTATTTGATTTTAATATTAGCATGTGTTAAAAAAAAAAAAAAGAAAAGGTACCGTAATTTTGCTATAACAAGGCATTTTTTTTAACAGAAAAGGTTGAAAAAGATAAACCAATGTGGAGAAATCTGAACAATGAAATTCATGGCCATGAAGCTGAAAAAATAGCTATATGAAAGGGAGAGTGCAATAATAAAGTAAAATAGGCTGAATTGGTTAGAATTTTCAGCAGTCACGTGGAACTTCAAATTGTTTACATCCCTTCCATAGACCTTTATTTAGATCCCTTTAAGCTTAAAACATAAGTTTTGGAAAGTTTCGTTTTTTTGTATTATCTCAGGCAGTCTTCACCTTCTTTATAATCCAGAAATAAAAGGAAAGGTAAGAAGTGTCTGAACTTCTTACCACAACACTTTGTAAGCCATTTGTAATAAGTTTGAATTAATGTGTAAGACTTCATTTTAAAATTTTTTTTGAGAAAATGTTGGGGAAATAGTGAATGTTCCTTCATTTTTGAAAGTAATTTTATGTGCCAAGTGAGATCTGTCTTAGTGTTTCATTAAGAAATGACATACAAATTAGTTTGCAAAGTCTTCTGCTGAGAATTTCTTTCTGCTCAGAATTTATTTAAATTTTTTTGGTAAAATCCTCTGAAGTGCTGTTCTACACCAGACACCTTCAAAAACTGTAAGCCTTTTAAGATTACAAATGCCCATTTTCACAAAGGGAGATCTACTAGCATGAGAACATGGGCAATCCCATCTCGTGATCCAGCTGGAATAGAGCTGAGCTCCGCTGAGGAGGTGCTGTAACCAGAAAAGAGGAGGATGTCAGCCACGTGGCTTTACTGCATATGGGACAGGCGGTGGCTGATGGCTTGGGTTTCTGGTTGTTTTTTCGTTGTTTCTGGTCTGCTCTTACCTATCATGAGCAGGCACTGGACAAGTGATTTGGACTGTTTCAGGAGGATAGTAGGTCGACTTTGCTGCTGCAGAGCTGAGCCCTGGGGCACTGCGTGGGGTCAGCCCGGAGGACAACGCAGTTGAAACCAGCATCTCTTTGACCGGGGTTGAGCTCTTCTTCTTGTCCCACCAATGTGAGCTTTTAGTGTTTTGCCCCTTCTCAGTGAGGATGCAGCAGCTTCCAGTAGGAGAATGAGTCAAAGGCATGACCTTAAATCCATGCTTCCGGCAGCTGGGGTACGGAGAAATGAGCTTGTAGGAATAATTACTGTTGATGATTTACTGTGTGGTAATGGATTAAAGGCATCCTGTTTCCTATCAAGATCTTAAGGCATTACAAGTTGTTGTGACCTTTGTATTATGGTTTCCAACAGTATAAAATAAAAGTAAATCTCAGTTTGAATATAGGAATGAATGTGAAACACATGTATAAACATTGTCCTTTTTCTTCCTCACTGTATGAGGAAACCAACAGTGAACTATTCACTGTTAACTGGGGCAGTGTTTCCACTCCAAACACATTTCCACTCACTGTATGTTCACTGCAGCCTGCAATTTGGGAAATACTTTGCTGTTCCTCTTCATTATATGGGAGAAACTTAAACTTCTGAACACTTTCGTTCTATAGTTTTGTAATGTTGCATTCCATAATTGGATACTTAAATGAGATGGCTACTTGAATAAATATTTTAGTCACCTCTATTAGTGACATCTGTAATAAAACTGTGATTAAAAAAACCACAAGTAGTAGAATTCGTTTCTAACCAGGCAGAATGCGTTTTTAGGCACAGATTGGGAGCTGAGAATATTACTGCCTTATCTATAATGAAGCGGTCCAAATAATGTAACAGGAAAAAGATCTGAGAATTCCCATATGACATATTTTCCTCAGTTTATTCATATTTAGGAATCAGATAGCAAAATAATAGGTTGTTCTGCGTACTGAAGGGAGATGAAAGGGCTCAATTTTTCAAACATACATGTGTATATTCTGATACCATTCAATAGAGAGCTGGGATGTTAGTCTCAAAAAAAGGGACATATGCCAAAGTAGCAGAATTACGGCTTAGGACAAATGTAGAATAGTCGAGTAAAGAGAATTTTTTTAATTTTCTGGCTAATGGTAAAATGGGTGTAGTGGGAAGGTATGAGTCATCTTACTTCGGATGCTCTTGTCTGTTTAAATAGAAGTAATTTCTAGACTCCATCGATTTAAAACTTTTGACTGTGGTTTTAAAGGAATTTACACACAAATATGTCCTATATTGTAATGTTTGTCTCCTTTCAAAAAACTGAAACTTGAGGACTTTTGTGTAAATCAGGCATAAAATCCTAAATGTGAGTGTACATTGTGTGCAGCTGCGCATGGCTTAGAGTCTCCCAGTTGAACTCAACCCTGACCACCCTGGATTTACTTGACTGCTTTTCTTTGTAGTGTTATGACCAGAGTACTAACAGATCAGTCCCTGTATGTGGTTTGAGCATCAGTGCCGAACCTCCAAAGTTTCTGCTCTATACTCTTTTGGTTGGTTTAGGTACAGGACATCTGAGCACTGCATTCTAAAATATATGTAGATAATGGCGAGGGCAGCTGCAGATCAGTTTTTTGCAGTGTGCTTCTGGTCTTGGAGGAAAAATAAAAAGTTCTTTCCTTCCAGGTGACTGGAATATGAGGAAATATGGGAGAATAGGATGCACTTCAAAAAATTCAAACCATTTCCAAGAACTTCACTGGAAAGTTTTAATGTCAGGTGAATTACTGGTTTTGCAGTGTTACGGTGTTCTCTGTAAGGACTGTGTAAAAGTGGGGCAAGGACCGATCTGTCACAAAAGCCAGCTGAGCTATCTGACTGGCCCTTTGAGCAAGAATCATTGCTTGGCTTGGTTCAGCTTTAGGCCCCTCAGTTAGGCTGCAGTTATTAAGGCTACAGGACTTTATCCAACTATGCTGCAAATACATGCCATTAAAAGTATGGTGTGAGTATATCCACAATCTGAAGACTGTAAACGTAATTCAGGATCAGGATACTCCCATTAAAGATGCTTTCCTATAGTAGTTCGATGACTATCTGAACAATGGTTGATGTACTGGGACACTTGATTACTTAAAACAATGTTTTTGGGTGGGCTTTAGTCTAAAAATAAAAATAAAAAATTAAACAGCTCTTTTAATCTGATTTTTGTAGAGCAGATTTAGACTGTTGCTTAGATCTCCTAACAAAGATAAGATGGCTTAGTTGTTAATGATCTTTTTCCCTGTATGAAGTGATATATCCGAAAACTAAAACGGAAACGTCTCTTTGATTAAGAACAAAATCCTCTTGATAGTTCCAGTGATGTAAGTGTATGGTTGAAATCAGCAACCAACATCTGGGGTGTTGAATGATGTTTTATTTGAGTAGCCTGTTATATTGTTTCATTAGCTCTGCTATTAATTTTTTTTTTTTATCCTTGGCTGCTGAAAACATGCAGGTCTATGAGTTTTGATAATGACGTTTGATCTCTAAAGGCTGAATCAAAGCAGTTCACGTGGATGCAATATATGCTGAAAGGTCATCTTTTTTTGTTTTGTTTAGCCTACAAGCCCCAAGTTTGGAAAAGCAGACTCATATGAAAAGCTGGAAAAACTAGGGGAAGGGTCCTATGCTACAGTATACAAAGGGAAAAGCAAGTAAGTGGTTGTTTTTTTCATTTAATGTTGTGTGTAAATGAAGATAAGCAGAAAGTATTAACTGATGTTGCTGCACTTGTACACAGATCCCTATGAATGAATGCAGAGGGCTTTAGTGAAAGAGACTAAGACGATATACTACTTTCACATCAGAACAAGATGAGGTCCTATCTTGTTAATCTGATGTTTTGTTTGTACTTTAACATTGTACTACTTTCTCAATATCCATACCAAATGAATTTTTAGGGGTCAAAGCACAATACACTGTCAAGTAGATTTTTCTGATGTTCTTGGAGCAATGCTGAATAGATGCTGTAAGTTGTTAGTCGTTTGTTTATTGTTATTAAAAAGCTTGAATAAAATAACATGAAGGGAATTAATGGAATTTTGGACTACTGTTAAGTTTAGTTTGTTTACAAGAGTTTATTTACAATTGTTACAACTACTCTGCCTCAAACTAATGTACTGTATACGTTAGATTTTTTCAGCCATTTAAATGTTATTTGTTGTAATTTTTTATCCCCAATGCCCGAAGTGCTTCTATATGGTATAAAATAATCCCGTAAACACACTTAAAATATATTTCTTGAGCTAGTGCTTCAGTTGAGAGTTATCTTTTGTTGAGCAGAGTGTCTTGTGCAAGTTCATATATTTAATCAAGTTTTCATAATCAAATTTTCAATAACAAAGCAGTTTTGAGACAGGGATCGGGTGCATGCAATATTTTTATTTAAAAACTTTGTCTAGTGAATGATAGATGAGGCGACTTGGTGTTCTCAGCAGAGAGAATATCATGACAGTCATGGGACAGAAAATCTATCTACTGCAACAAGGAAATAAGTGTTAACATTTTCCAGGGTTATTAAGCTAGGTAGGTAGGAAAATTTTTTTTTTTTCACTGAGTGTTTGTAATAAATCAGAATGAGCGGTGTCCTCATCTCTCAGTAGCTTTGAGATTGATGAGCATAATGGCATCTGATACGAATAAAAACATGTTCTAAGTGTAAAAGAAGTATTACACATCTGCCGTGCTGGTGCACGTATCGTCTTTCACTGGCAGCTTTCTTCAAGAAAATGCAGTTACTTTGTGTTGTTGATGGCTCAGTTACACATCAGCATAAGTTCCAGACATTATACATATGTAAGCTTTTTATTGGGGTCTATGTAATATGAGAAAACCATATAGATTTCAGCTTGCGCCTTATTACTAAAACCCTTTAAAAATCACAGCGCATATCTGGTGATAGTTATCCCATATGCCTTGGCTTTCAATAAGATTGAACTAAGGCAACAGGACTGCTAGATGTCCTGTCAATCAGTGGAACAGTCCTAAAGTTAAAAACAAAGCAAAGAACTTCCCTGAAGCTATTTCTATCAGTGGTGATTTGTGAACATGTTACGAAACATAGATTGGTTAGAAATATTCATTTGTTTTAGTAGAGCTGACTGCAGTAAGAAATACTTCAATGATTTTAATAGTAGTTGAATAATAAATTCAAATTACTGGGCTCTCTACATTCTCCATTATAAATAGCAAGCTCTGAATAAGTAGCGTGAATTATAACAATTACATATAACTTTATTCTTTGTAACATCTTTTACAAGGTCTTTAACATTTATTTTGAAAAAAGTGTGTGTAACTTGGATGTGGATAAGAATGTATCTGCAAAGAATATTCCTAAAGTTATAGTAATATTCCTTCACCTTCTTAATGTTCACAGAATCATAGAACAGTTTGGGTTGGAAGGGACCTTTAAAGGTCAGCTAGTCCAACAGCCCTGCAGTGAGCAGGGACATCTTCAACTAGATCAGGTTGCTCAGAGCCCTGTCCAACCTGACCTTGAACGTTTCCAGGGATGGGGCATCTACCACCTCTCTGGGCAAACCTGTTCCAGTGTTTTACCACCCTCAGCATAAAAAGTGTCTTTCTTCTACCTAGTCTAAATATACCCTCTTTTAGTTAAAGCCCTTGCCCCTTGTCCCATTGCAACAGGTCCTGCTAAAAAGTCTGTCCCCATCTTTCTTATAAGTCCCCTTCAAGTACTGAAGGGCCACGGTAAGATCTCCCTGGAGCCTTCTTTTCTCCAGGCTGAACAATCCCAACTCCCTCGGCCTTTCCTCATAGAAGAGGTGCTTCATCCCTCTGATGATTTTTGTGGCCCTCCTCTGGACCCTCTCCAACAGGTCCGTATCTTTCCTGTGCTGAGGGCTCCAGAGCTGGATGCTCCAGGTGGGTTCTCATGAGAGCGGAGTAGAGGGGCAGAATCACCTCCCTCGCCCTGCTGGCCACGCTTCTTTTGATGCAGCCCAGGATACAGTTGGCCTTCTGGGCTGCGAGCACACATTGTCAGCTCACGTCCAGCTTCTCATCCACCAGTACCCCCAAGTCCTTCTCGGTAGGGCTGCTCTCAATCCCTTCATCTGCCAGCCGGTGTTGATATGGGGGGATGCCCTGCCCCGGGTGCAGGACCCTGCACTTGGCCTTCTTGAACCTCATGAGGTTCCACTTCTCAGGCCTGTCCAGGTCCCTCTGGATAGCGTCCTGTCCCTCAGGTGTGTCATGTTCAAACTTGCTGAGGGTGTGCTCAATCCCACTATGTTATTGATGAAAATATTGAACAGTACTGGTCCCAGTACGGACCCCTGAGGGACACCACTTGTCACCTATCTCCATCTGGACATTGAGCCGTTGACCACTACCTTCTGGATGGGACCATCCAACCAATTCCTCATCCACAGAACAGTCCACCCATCAAATCCGTATCTCTCCAACTTAGAGAGAATGGATGTTGTGGGGGACCGTGTCAAAGGCCTTACAGAAGTCCAAATAGACAACATCCGTAGCTCTTCCCTTGTCCACTGATGCAGTCACTCCATCATAAAAGGCCACTAGGTTGGTCAGACAGGACTTGCCCTTGGGGAAGCCATGCTGGCTGTCTCAAATTACCTCACTGTCCTTCCTAGCATAGCTTCTAGGAGGATCTGTTCCATGATCTTCCCAGGCACAGAGGTGAGGCTTTTGTTTGGCTTACACTTTTTTCCCGCCGAGTATTGAATAACTCTCACAGTTACCATCCAGATTCAGTGCCTCCAGTCCAGACTTTTTTTTCTTCAACTAGAGAAACAGTTGAACTACTTCATAGCAGGGGGAGGTTATTCCTTAGGAACAGGGGGAACACTACAGGGACTATCTGCTATTTCAAAAGGAGTTGTTGGTTGAGATAGTGTGGTCCTGTTTCCTCTTCTGTCCCCATGCGAAACTGAGGAATCTCTGGCCTATATGATATCGCCAAAGCGGAGAGAGTATTACTGCTACAACACAGGATTGGGGAAGATAGAGGGATGAGGAGGGTGGCAAATGGCTGAGCCAGCATTGGCTCCAGCCATTCCATGAGAGCCTAACTTTGCTGCTGCTTTTCTGGCAGATTGGCTCTGTTTATAGCTTTATCTAAAATGATACAGGAAGAGATAGAGGAATTTTTTTTCTAGCACGTGGTGTAAGTATATAGGGTGAGACTGTGATACACATCACTCTGTTCTGGCTACAGGCTCAGTGGGAAGAAAAATACGCAAAACAGGTCAAAAGAGGTCTATTTTTTTTGGCATGTGCCCAGTTTTGACAGCTAAAGAATTAAACCCTCATGACATACCACAGAATGCAGACATGATGTATGTTTGGAAAAGTTGGTAATACTTGAACAGCAAGTGCATTTTGGTCAAAATGTTTGAGAATCCCTGATTCTCAACCAACTCTAATGTTTGGCTTTCTCATTTTGCCAAAATTTTTCTGACATGTGTCCTTAACTGTAGTTGAAGCTGGAGAATTTAAGGACAGATTGAGCTGTTTTGAATGACGCTTTGTACTCAGAATTATTGTGCTTAATCCCAGCTGCATGTGGCAAGTAATGGGGTTTGTTTTTTTTTAAAACATTTCTTGAGATATATTTCAGCTTTTTAATTTATTTCCCCTGCTGATCATAATGATGGAATAAAAAATTCATGATCTTAGCTTACTATTTGGGAAGACTAAATGATACATACCTGCCTCCAAAAATGCAAAATCAGCTATTCCTTTCCTAAAATTTAAAGTAACGTGTGCAGTAACGTGCTTTCAGGGGAAGTCTGGCTTTTTACTACTTGGAACAGGATCAATGGTACCAAGCCCTTGCCTTCCTATCAAACCCATTACTTTTCTGTCTATTTGAGTATTTGTGGTAGTATCCCAGGAAAGTGAAACAGAAGTGAAACAAAGTGGGCTAATCCCTTTTACTGGATGATGGATTTCTCTTTTTGTAGTCAGGTAAAAATGATTCCCTGGAGTGAGGAAGCAGCAGAGTGAACGGGACTGCGTTATTGAGGAAAGTGAAGCCGTATTCTCTTAGGCTGGGTTTTTTTTTTTATTGGAGAAATAACCAAGCAACTTTTTGTCTCTGGCGGACAGTTGCATCAATAAGCAAATCTATTTGATTTCATGTGTTGCACATCAGGCGTGCGTAATGAAACTCATCTTGGCATGTTCATTTTCTACTTTTGTTCAGGTTAGATTCTCACATGTTACTGTGTTGTATAAAATCCCAAGAGGCTGCTTACTGCATGAAATTCAGATCACTTTGAAGTGATTTCTGCTTTTTGTTTGTTTGTTTGTTTTAATGTAAAACTTTGGAGATGTAGGCCTAGTAATTTACTGATAACACCTCAAAAATTATGCCAGTTCCATTTACTCTGTGTTTAGCTAACACCTTGAACATTTGCCATACAATTGGTGCAAAGCAATAGGTGCCTTTTGAATTCCAGTATCATTTCATTGCGGGGTTGAGCTGAAGAAGTGCTCTCTATCCGTATTGACAGGTATATCTTCCTGCTGCCGTTGACCTTCTTTCCTCTTTAGCTTGATTATAAATTTACCTGCAGGTACAGCAATGAGATCTGGCTTGATCTGTGGCACATAAATGTTGATGTGAGTTATGAGAGTCTGGAGAAGAAGCTGGTGACAGAACAGGGGGAGCTGCTGCCAACCAGAGCCCCTCACAAAGCAGCGTGGAGGCCTTGCATCCCCGCACTGGGAACTCTGCATATTGCACTTAAGGGAAAAACCTGTGCTTTTGGCAATATTAAGAGTTGGCATGGTTTCCATCCTCTCCTCCCACTGTGTTCAATTGCCCTTCAAGGCAAAGAATTAAAAAAGATTACCTCGGTTAAAGCGACGTGATCTGTGACTGCTGCTTGCACAGCATGTGTCTGTTTTGAGAGGGAAGCCAATGGTGTCTCTGCTGCTTCTGCACTGCCGTGATCTCAATCTGCTTCTTGCTTATCCATGTGATTTTTAGTGTACCTTTACCTTTTTTGGCACCTTTAGTAAGCTGCATGTGCTCAAAGTATTGCAAAAATGTGTAGAATTTGTAACAGAAAGCTCAATCAACGCTTCTTTTTGGCCTCATTTCCCTCCCATGAAATTACATCATTCAGTTTATCCCTAGTAGAATGCTTGTCCTAATAAATTCTGGTCCCTGTTCCTTTTAACTATTAATATGAGAAATAAGTGAGCAGAGCACAGTAGAAGGTGATGCTGTCAACGAGAGCTTGAAGGCTGCAGAGCTGTAGGGCAGTCCTTCAGTCGAGCTACCTCTCCTGTTTCTGTTTGAAATCTGCATTTGTTGTGTTCAAGGTGATTCTAACGTGTACCCAAAGATGAAAGGCATTTTTTCAGGTAGCCAGGGCGTTTTACGTTTATCTCTATGAAAGGCAATACCTTTTACTATTCGGTGGAAATCAATAGGGAGTTAGAGTATAAAGAGCGGATCTTAGAAAGAAATTGTGCTCAGGAGGGCAGGCACCATGCTCTGCTCCGGCTGCGGTTTCTATGCGGTGTTATTCTTGGAGCAGCAGGAAATATTTGAATGATCAGTGGGAACTACCTGTATTTGTTGATGGCATGATGTATTGTAGTGTGTGTTATGAATATATAGCTGACCATCATAATTCATATATATGTTTGTGGATGGCTGCTCACAAGAAAAAGGATGACTTAAGTATTTTGATTTTTATATTTATGATGCTGATACCTTCACTGAGGATGACTGACAGGCCTCATTGCTGTTCTGACTTTTTTTTAAGCTGCAAAATTTCTTTTACTTGTCATGAAACCTCCACGATGCTTTCATTGTCTTGTCTTTTGTTTTATGTGCAATCTACTGTAAGTGCCATAGGCTTCGGATGGCCTGAAGAACTTGCCATGGTTTTGTGTGTCATGCTGTTGCTTTTTAGTCATTCTGTCAGCTTTACTCCATGCCCATGTGAGGGAGGGGTTGTGCTCACATACTCCCTGATATGTTTCAGGTACAGTCCAGTGCACAGATAATATTTTTTTCATGTTTTGGCCAATTTATTTAGACTGAATATTTCAAAATTGCTCTGGTTCATGTTGCCTTAGTGACCTAAACTTTCTGAACCTTCTCTCTTATTTTTTGGAAATTGTTTAAAATCGGTGTTCCATCTACAAATGAAACTTTTCATCTGAGGATACCAGATGGCTGGAAAAGGAATATATATTCATGGATTATGAAAAGACACTTTATGGTTACTTACTAGAACTTCGCGGGTTTTTTTTCCATCTTTTTTCCCCACTCTTTTTTTTTTTTTTAACTGATGTGCTTAACTGATTTTTGTAGGCTGCTTTTTACTATATATTTTAAAGTCATGACATGGGTTTATAAAGTGTGTACATAGATGCTTTTAAAAAAATCTCTAGCATTGTAAATCTTTAATAAAAACAATAACTTCAAGTTGAACTAGATGAAAAACTAACGATAACTAGATGTTAAACTAAAATGCTGAATGATGGAAAAAATTATTTAAGTAGTGTAAGTACTAAAATAAGTTACCAAGATTCTAACTAGAAGATGAATCATTGACTATATTGATCACATACTGAGTGTATTTATCAGTGTTTAAAAAATATTGGGAGATTTTTCCTCTATAGTTTTATGTATAGAGAATATTACGCTATATATGTTGTGCTTTAACCTGCAAAGCAGTGTACAGAGGTGGCTTAACATTGTTATCTCTTGTGGTGGTGGATGAAAATGAGGAAAGAAAATCTATTGTATTACTTACCCAGGATTGCACAGGAAAATGTGGTAGAAAAACTAGGATAGAACATAGTTACGTTGGATACAAGTGCTAAAAGTTACTGGATAGTAATTTATTGTCACTGACACATATATGTGCGATTGGAATGGTACAGCAAATGCTGAAGTAATTTGCCAAGTAAATGCCATTATGCACCAATGTATTTTCCAGTTAGCCGGGGAACGGCATCTCTTAGAAGGTCCCCTGTGACTGTTGGTATGCAGAGTTATGAGGCCACTGTACTTGTAAGGGATACCACTATGTTTGTCTTCAGATTCTCTAAATATGAAAATCAGGTTTTAATATGAACATCAGTGGGACACAAAGAGATGCAAGGTATATGGCAGAGGACCGGTGCTGCACATCGCACTCCCTCCTGACAGTCCCAAGTGATTTGTTCCCAGCAGGTGTGGGTCACCTGCAGCCCCTGTCCTTAGAATTAGTTTCAACTGAATGACGTAGGCTGGGAGGTAGGGATGAGGGCCCTGGACATAAAAGCTCTGATGCTGCTCACCTGCTCCTGTTCAAGTGAGGGCTGCCACTTCAGGCAGTGCTGCCTTGAGTCCTCTGAAAAACAGGATCCCCTGAGTTCCAGTGACAACACTAATTAATAATTTAAATCCTTCATCTCTCTCAGAACTCTTTGATCTTCTATTTTTCAGCCCTAATAAATGTCAGCATTATGAAGTATTTTTAATCCACTGGCTTCTTCTAAAACAAAGTAACTTGTTTAGGATGGGGGTTAAAAGATGGTGGGAGGCAAAGGGAGAAACTGAGGGGCCAGGTTAGTCCCTTGAGTGTTTGCGCCATAGGGCTTTAGCGGGACTGTAAGTGGTTTTTTGTAATCTACAAATGTAAGTCCTTTTTGGTAAGAGAAATATTATATAAACCAAGTTTACACTGAACTGTCTTTTATGATAATGATTAAAAAGAAGTGTTTCCCTCAACATGGAATTAGTTACTCGTTGGTAGAATAATCAGAGGTGACTAAACCTGCAGTGAATTTGTCTCTGTCAGGTTTCTTCAAAGGAAAATTCTGGCAGAGTCTGGTTTCACTAGGCCACCATGGTCTGTTTGGGGTTTTAGACTTCTGTTTGTGACATTAATATCACTACAGAGTAGATCTAATTAGATATTCTCAGAGTTTGATCATCAAACTTTGAGCTTTTTGTGTAAATGAATATTTAACGATTGAGAGTTACTTTTCTTTATAAAAATTAGTTTCTTGAAATGTGTATCACAAATAAGAGCATTGTCCCAATACCACCTACTGATTTTTTCTTTGCAGAAATGTTCCCAAGCTTAGCACTTGCTCGAGTTATGAACTCAGCCTCAACTCCAGCCAGTGGTAAAACTCTGTATTAAATAAACAGATTGAAATCAGAGTGGCAGATTTTATGTTAACTGACTCTTAAATGTGTTACATTTAGAACATTTATTGCATCTAAATATAACTGAAGAACTTGAGAAAATAATGTTATTGTACTCTTTTGTTCTCTATGTGGCATCGTCAGCATTATCCCCAGTGAAGCCAATTAAGTCATCAGTTACTTTATATTCATCAGTATTACATGTTCTTAATGATGCATTAAAGCATTAAATAATTTCTAATCTTCTCTACTTTCTCATAAGTGGTCATTTTTATGCATATGTTTATTTTGGTAATGCTGTTATGCCCTGTTTCAGAAAAGGCGTAATGACACGTTATATTAGAATTATTTGTAATATTTGGCTCATTTGTATTTTTTATAATATACAGACTTTTACTATATGCCACATAAAACAATTTGGACTTATTTTTCTTTAGCCTAAATTGCATATGAAATCAGAAATCTATTAGAAGATATTACGTAACACTAAAATGATGAATTTCCATAAATTGGAAAACTGCATCAGCTGCTGTCTAGTGTAAAGTAGCTTTGTGTGATAGTCAGAGAGGCTTCAGGATTTCTGTCCTTTCTCTGAAGATTTATGGATGAGAGAGAGAAGGAGAGAGCAAGTTACGTTAGGCAGGAGGAGGGCTTGTTAAGTTAGAAAATAGGAATTTTATAATCAATATTGTCCTTAATAGAAACTAATGAGGCAGTTGACAGGATGGACATAAGATGATAAGTGAAATCCTTGACCTAGTTAAGTGTATTGTTTTGAGAAGCTGTGAAATTGTTTACTTTGGACAGAGAGCAAGAGAGGTGGTTTAATGAATCCTAGATGTTAAAAGGGACAGCAGCATTGCCTTTTCACTGTCTAAAAGGCTGTCTGCCTGTCAGTTTTTCTATTTGTATTTGAAAATAATGAAAATGCTGAGCATGCTTTGAAAGTTGTGGAAGACAAATGTGAAGTAATATCCAGGAGGAATTTTGCTAACCTTATCTGATCATTATTGAAGACTGCAAAGACAAGTTCTGATAGGTTGCAGAGGTAATTTTCTCCAACTCTCTCTTCAATGTTGTTTCTAAGGAAATTGCCACATTATTTTGGCACGTCATCACAAGATTCAGGGCATAATTTCATGACATAGCTGGCTTGATCCCATGGCTTGTTGCTTCTCAAGAGGTGGTCCTGGTTCTTCTTCTCATATATTTTCTAGTGGTTTTTGCTTTTAAAATGTGAAAAATATGATTTAATTCTTTTGAAAGGGCCAGTCTACTCCTGTTTAAGCTCCCTAAGCAGTCTCACTCTAGCAGGAATGAGAGCAAATACAAGACAGTGGCAGGAGTGTGTGGCAGGGATTTAGCAGGAGCAAGGCTATACCCTAAGGTAGCCCTTAGCTCATCTCTGCAGCATCATCTAACTGCACCGTGAGATTGCATCAGTAGGAAAATAGTTAAAGGATGTGAATATACACACCTATCTCTTTTAATTGATGATTGATGATACTTCATCTTTTCTCACATCTCCAGATTTATATGCTCCTGTTTATAGAAAATGAGCCGAAAAAAAGAGGTTTTAATGTCTGTGTAGTAGATGAAAATAAAGAGGCTTATAGACTATAATGGAAGTTATAGACCGATATATTGGAGATAAATAATACTAAAGGGGAGGATGAAATCCCAGAGGAATACTGCTTGAGATTAGTTTGATCATATAGGTAGTATTAAGAGTTGCCATGATGTCTATCAAGATGGTGACAGGTACCAATGACAAAGTGGCAGTGATAACTACAGAGCACAGCCCACCTACTGTGTTTAATTGCGAATCCTTCAAAATGAGTTCCATACTATTGCTGTTTGTGTTATTTATTACTCGTAATGAATCAATGGAATGTAGAACTTTGTATTAAAAAGAACATGATTACACAATGCTGTGTGCTATTTGCCTGTCTCTCTGGCAAGAGACTCCACCTCCCTGTTTCCTTAGTACCTCCTTGATCTGCTTTTTTCTGTTGTATTCTGCATTGCCTTCTCTGAACACAACATCTGTCCTGTTCTTGGTCTCCAAAATGATCTTTCCTTTCTTATTTAAATTCCTCCTACACAATTAATCTACTGTAATATAATCAAGTTATCCAGGTATCTAACTTATGTATACGTATGTGATAGGTAGGGTGGTGTATTGGTGGAGGAAGCAAGAACTACATGTGCATATGAACTTCATGTCTGTCATCAGTCTTTCTACTTCTGCTTTTATTATGGTTTATTCTCCTGTTCGTGCATGACACGTAAAGTTACTTGGGGCAAGGCTTATCTTTTTCTGATGCCAGAAGTTCTGTTTAAATCTAAACAAAAATATATGTAAGGCAATTATAAGGGGAAATCCAGATAATCCAGTAAGGTTAAGATGATAATTATCTTTCAACAGCGACTAGCGGCCTGAAACCTGAACTGGTGCCAGTCTGAAGTATTATGAGCAGTTGAAGGTGATGAGTAAACATTCTTTTGGTAACCAGGCTTTCTTAAGTTGCTCAGAGTCATTACGCAGTGCTGTTTGTAAGCCTAATGAGATTTGGGCAATTGTAAAAGAAAAGAATAATCAGAAGAAACAAGACGGTAGCCATCCTGTCACTGTAGTCATCTAACTGCAAAAATTAAAAGCCTGAGGGAGAAGATGAATTCAGACCTGGTAGGTGTCTGTATTATCTTGCTTAGAAAAATGAATACATCTTCTAGGGCCCAGTACAATAGGGAATTGCTTCCATGACTACGAGAGTCTGAAAGGTCCAATGCTTCCTTGGGCTTTGTGGCTCTAAAGGCTAATTTTGTTTTTATGGAAAGAACTTGCAGCAATAATAATAACAATAATAATATTTTTGGCAACTGTATTATGTCTTCTGTAATCTATCCTCACTATTGCTTGTCATACCTGTGGAGTCTGTTAAACTTTCAGAGTATTAGTTTGCTCTTGAGGGAGGGTAATCTATATCAGTTTTTATGTTTCCTTCAGTTTTTGTGAGATTTAATTTGGATAAACTGAACCAACTAGATTTTTTGTAGGGCCTTGAGTGTGGGTCACGTGTGATGAAATTTTGAATGCTAGAATTGAAACCAGCAAAATACATTTGAAACCAGAGCGACCTGTTATGAAGTTTTGTCCCTGGAAGCACAAAATAGTTTTAAACTTATAAATGAGAGTCATTATAATCTAAAAGTAGCCTGGGCCATGTAGTCAAGAACGTACCTTCGGAACAATCCTGCCCTAACAGGAAATGGTTGGAGTTACCTAAAAATATTTCCCATCTCAAACTTCCATAGCTTTTTGAGGGTGATAATTTATGGGTGTGTTGTAGTGGCAAGGAGGCAATCAATATAAATATGCACATCTACAAGTGGGGCAGCTGATGAAAATCACATGCCTCTTTCTTTGAACAATTAGATCAAATAAAGGACAGATAGTTTAAAACTGTATTTTACAATACGATACTTCTTAACAAAGCTTCAGTTTAGTGCTGTGATAGAAAGGAAACAGACTGACTCACAGAAAACTGAGATCATTTCTTGGATGGCATCTGAGTGTGAAAATATAAAGTTGACATTATGGAAGCTATGAAGTGTTTCTTACAGTGCTATAAATGAATCACTGGCATTGACAGGAAGAAATTGAATAAGTACATGATGGGAAACAAGTTCTGTTATGAGAAATACTGTTTCTGCTTTAATTTTGTTTTTTATTTCTCCTTCCCCTCCCCTCTTTCCCTTTCAGGGTAAATGGAAAGCTGGTGGCACTGAAGGTGATTAGATTACAAGAAGAGGAAGGAACCCCATTTACTGCTATCAGGGAAGGTATGCACTCACATTTAATGATTATACATGGGGGTTTTTTTGTAATTACATTGCACTTCTTATTTCTTTGCCATGCTATAGTGAATAGCTTGAGAATTCAAATTATATGGTTATGTTCTCAGCAGGAAGAAACTTTGGTGCTTCAAAAACAAAGCCTCTGGTGTGGGAGATCTTGTTAAAGAATGCAACTCTGCCTCTGCTTTGGCTCCTGTTAGATTTACTATACAAATGAGTACTTAAGAGCATGTTTAAGGTGGGTGTGAGGAGTCACTCTGAAAGATGCGGGAACTGTGTAAGTCGCGCTTCTTGCCTGCAGGCAGCATCTAAGATGAAGGGAGATGTAATTTTTCAGCATGAAGTGAAGAAAAGTGTTTTTTGATGAAGGCAATCAGAAGATCAGGGAGCAAAAATACAGGTGTCTTAGAAGTTGTATGTAGTTTGGGAGTAGCTTTTGTTTGTTTTGCCTTCCCCATGGACTCTAACTTGTGTGGTTTGGGAATGACTCTTATCTAGTGCACTCGGAGATGCCTGTCATGCTTTCTGCTCTGCTCCTTTATCCTTCCTTGTCAGCCTCTCGTGGTCCCTATTGACAGCTGCTTTATCTGAGCCTGCCTGTGTCAAGCTCCTTTGCAGCAATTGCTGGATGTGCCTTCTCTGCATGGGCCTCCTCTGGTAGAAGGTATTAAAAATGAGCCTTGGTAGGGAAATAATAAAAAATTTACCGTCACACCACTGATTCAGACTCGGCAGAAGTTGGTAGAGAGTTAGAGACGAAACTGTTGCGGTTTTTGAGGGATCTTTTAAAACTGTGCTGACTATCTCAGCATAATTTCCGAGGTGGGATGAGCCAGGGAGGTACCAGACCATCAACCCTTATGGGGTCCACGGTGTGGGCCTGTGTGGGAGGCATGTGGCTTCTTGGCCATCGCAGCCGCAGTCCCAGCAGCTGCAGCTCCCTTGTCCCTTGCTCCTGCCTGCAAGCATCTGTACGCCGTTTGCCTGTACAATGAGCCTGTTTTGGGGTGGACTGGGCAATCCATGTTTCATGTGATTGACACCCTGAAATTAGAAGCCTTTAAAGTACTGTGGATTTCCATCCCAAGGTTGTGCTCTTTCACAAAGGAGGGAAAACCGTGGGTGGTCAATTTATGAAGAAATTTCAGCAGTTCTTCTGTACTGCTTTGTTTGAGTAATAATTATTGAATGATCTGACACATTTATTCATAACGATATATATTTTATCTGTGAGCTGTCTCTCCCTGCAGCTGTGCCGCGATAACGAGGTGTGCAGAGGGTTACGAGCACAGCTTTCAGTATTTGTAATGCTGAGTTCAAGGCTTAACAGCCTATGTTTTAAATATGTTTATTGTTTTCCAGGTTTTCAGTTGATGTGGTACTGACTTAATAAGGAAAGAGTAGATATGGCTTTCTTGTGCCTTTTTAGTGACACTTAAAAGGTTTTCTAATGTGAGCTTGGTCTAGATGAAAGTTTATAGCGTTATAACTGTCAAATACAGTATAATATGTTTTCCTTCATAAATAGTTTGTTGTGTGAGCTCAGTATAAATAAGTATTTGTTAGGAGCAAGAACTGAGATTTTTCCACTTGATTTTTTTTTTTTTTTAATTAGAAAGGCACACTTGCATGAAAATACTTTTCACGCTGTCATTGGAGCAGTTTTTCTTTTAGCCGTAACTACAGACAGCACTGTGGTTGAGGCCAGTTGAAATTCTGGTACTTAAATATTAGTAGAACAAAGCTCTTGTCTAGAAAAGATCTAAAACTTATTAATTAATACATATTTTCTTAAGTATGTGGTGTCTCACTGATTTTGATGGGACTATATGCATCTGTTGTATTTCTAAGTACTCATCTAGGCTGGGACTAGATCCAAAGAGTATGAGGCTAATGAGAGGGGTTTTTTTCTCAACTTTTGTACAAGACTCTTGGTTAAGTGGGGTCAAACTCGGGTTATAGGTTGTTTGTTTGTGTGTTTTTTTGCTAAATGTAATCCTGTCCCCTGGGTAGTGGAACTTCATTCAGATCTGTGGGAGCTATCAGTAGAAATGCAGTCTTGTATGTTTTATGTAATGTAGAAGTTTACATGATGTGTAAAATGGGAAAGGGAAAAAAATCTGTATCTAGTTTGGCTTTGGATTTTCTGCTGTTTGTTTTGATTTTGGCAGAAACAAATATTAGGGCCAGAAAAGTATGGGAGGCAGTATTAAAAATGTAACTTTCAGAAGGTAATCTCAGTGATGTTGTGCCAGACCCCTATTATTTGACAGTAACACTACAGCTGTGGACTTCACTAGCAGGACCCGAGGAAGCTGTTGTGTTCCTCTTAGCAACATGTAATCTGTTTTGGGCATGCTGGGTTCTGTAATGCAGCTGTGGCTGATCTTGGCTATATGGGTGGAAAAAAAAAAAAAAACCAAAAAACAGAAAAAAGAAATGCTTGTACAAGCTCTTGAAGTTATCTGATAAGTTTGAGATGGAAAAACGGTAAGACTGGGACACTGTGTTAAGCAGATTTTTCTTGATCTCTGTTGGCTGACTGAAGGCTCCAGTCCTATAATTTAGACTGGGACAATTAGAACAAGGACAAATACTGCTGAAGATGAGATTAACTTCTAATTTCAGTTATCTGAGGAGTAGTGTTGCCCTAATCAAAAAGTGCACGTATGGTATCATGAGCCAGAGGTCTGTTGGGAGGGCATTTCTTTGCAAAGTCTTTCATAATGGAGAAACCAGGCAGGTTTGACTTATTCCTTATTTTCTAATTTTCCATCACTACAAGGCAAATTCAGGCAGAAGTCTAGTTATTTGTAAATTAAAACTACTGTAAGTAAATTGTTTAACATTTCTCATGTCTCCTTGGGTAAAGCAGTGAGAGAAAATAGCAATCCTGCACTGGGATGCTATGTGATGTTAATTAGGGGGAAGTTACAGGCTGAAATCTTAAGCAGTGGTCATGCTGAGGGAATTTTGTAGCTGTCTGTGTACAGGGAAGCATATTGTTGCTGTTGTGACAGCAGCAGAATGAAGCTCAAAGAAAAACAAAGCTGCAAAGAAAAAAGACTAAGAGAAGTAGGAAAATGCAGGACATAAATATGGAATAGGTGACTGCGGAAGCAAGCGCTAACTTGGTTGAAACAACAAATGGAAGGAAAAGTAAAAAAAAAAAATAAAAATCCCCCAGTAAAGCTACATAAGAAAAATCACAGTTAATGTTATTGCTGGGGGAGGTTTAGCTAAAACTTTGATTAAAGCTTATAAACTTAATTCTGCTTTTACAGCAGATGTGGGTTTGTGTCTTCTACCATTTATCGAAGTTACGTAGTTTTGAATGAAAGTAGGTAACTGTGGCTTACTTACCAGTGCAGCTCAGCTCTCTATTGAATTTCTAGAACAAAATTTAAAGTAGCCTGTGCGAAATGTTCTTTCAACTTGGTCTGAGTCAGTTGTACCAACTTATTGATGCTTTCATTATGTGGCATGCAGTTTGCAGATGTTTCACTCTGAATTTAACTCACTTAGTCTGGGATAATCTAATTTACCTTTGAAGAGCCTGAGAAAAAGGTGCGGGGGGGGCGGGGCGAGAAAAAAGTGCAACTGTATATACGTGGGTGGGTTAAACCTATCTGATCTTCTGATCGCATAGGTTTGAGTGGTGCAGGCCACCATATTACTGTTGTATTCTAAGTGTGCCTGCAGCTGTGATATCTGAGACAGCATGGAGTCTGAAAGTAATTTACACACTATTTGCTCATTAATACTAAATTTGATAGAATACAGGTTAGCAATTATTTGTTTTCTGTGTTAGTGTAGTTGTGGTTTATTCTTTTACTGTAACTTTCATTATCAGCTGTTCATAGATGTTTCAGCATCAGACTTGAAGTGTTATTAAATCCACTGCAGCCAGTGGAAAAGTTCACTGAACAGTTAAATACCTTAATTTTTATCCCAGATATTTCATTCCTCCAATTTCCTGTAATATCATATGTTCATCTAGGCTAAATACTGAACTGTGCAGTAGATTCTAATTCTGGAAACAGCTTGATTTACAATTCCTTTATTATCATGTTGGATATAAGGAATAATATTCCTTATATCCTGCATGACAAAGATTTTGCTTTTTGGGTATGTATGTAGACAACCATCCCTTGGTTTTATCGCTACCCTGCTTGTGAGGTAAACTTGCTTACTGTGTTCCTTTCTTGGACAGTAAAATTATTTCTTCCCCATCCTAATAATGAAAACTGTTTTGTATTTATTTTTTATTGTCTACCCTTGGAAATATCGCAGCTCCTTTGCTCTGCTTAATTTGATTTACTATTAGTAATAAAACTCTATTCTAGTGTTTTAGTATATGGTAATATTTCATTTCCCATAGGCCTAGATGATGTTTCAAAGCATCGTCCAAACCGGGCATTTTTTGTAGGTGTTTTTGTACTTTGCCATTTAAATGCCATGATTAGGTAACTTTAGGTTGTTTCTCCCTTTTTATTATTTTTTTAATTTACATCTTGTAATTAATAAGTATTTGTACCTATTTGTGTTTCACATTTAAAAGTGTTCAGGTCAGAGACTCTCTCTACATCTTTGGTTTGATAGTTGCCCAGATAATAATTTTCCATCTCGCCGGTGTTGAAGGCTGTTACCTTAATGCTGTGTATGGATTGCAGCATGCAAAAATAGCACAGAAATGCTTTGGAAACAGCCAGCTGTCTTGCATTATAAAATTACAAAACCACAAAATTTTCTTAATAAATTTCTTTAACTTAAATTTGTAAAGGGCAGTTCAGCATCCATATTTAAGAAGTTTGCTTTGTGACCTGGAGAAATCTTAATGCATTTGAGTGCCACTATAAAGAGGGGAGGAGAGATGCTTAATTCTAGGCCACAAAACATCTCCAAAAGTCTTCAAAGTTTCAGGCCTCTTCCATCCACATCTCACTGTGTGGTAAGAGGGAAGAAGAGAAACAAAACCTGAAAACCTTGAAGGATCTTTAAGGAAGAAATACGAGTCTGCCTTTATGCTCCAAACTGGACAGACTTTCTGAGGTCTCCCCTTCCGAAGCTGTCAGGCCGGAGAGGATAAATCTTCACAAAACTTTTATCTGTGGAAAATTGAAGTAGAGTAACTGCTAAGAAAAAAGTACAGGGAAGATCAGCAATTTGCCATGAGGGCGCTCTTGCCTAAGAGAGTGTGTAATTTATTGCACAGTGTTCCTAATAGGTGTACAATAGAAAATACTGCTTTGTAGTAACAATACTGCAAGTGATATAAAGCAGCTGTGCTTCTGTATTATCCTAGAGAAATAGCACAGTTTATACCAGTACCATCTAAGGAAGGGCTACAGAAAATTATATTTTTACTCAGTAGATATAATTCTTGTGACCTCATATTGAATTATTACCTGAGTTATTGCACGCACTTCCCAGCTCAGTGATTTTTGACTGATATATAGCATAATGATTTTTAAACTTTAAGTCAACAAATGACCTCATGGCACTAGTTAGATGACTCACGGTGATAAGCCTCCTATTCATTGTATTAGAGTAGGTCTGGAAAGTTGTATGCTGTAGGTCAAGGGCACAGTGAAACAATATCTGCCTTTTTTTTTTTTAAGAGTCATGGTTGGTTGATGTACTGGTAGAAGGTAAACATGGAAGTTGCAGTGGGAATCCCACCTTTGTCTGCCAGTAAAGAGTAAATTATTCTTTTTTTTGGAAGTTAAATCATCCTCTTCCCAAAAAATAAACCTATTCTTCCTTTTATGCAGGTGTTTGGGTTTTTTGTGTTTTTTTGTTTTGTTTTGTTTTGTGGGGTTTTTTTGTGTGTTTTTTTTTGTTTTTTTTTTTTTAATTAAGGAAGCTTGACAGCCACTTTCTTTTGAGTGATAGGAGTTTGGAGGACTTTCACATTTCCTTCACAAAGTCCAGTCAAGAAATTTAAATTTCTGTAACTGAAATGCCTGAAAGCTTCTTATGTGTCTGGCTCAACAAGCCTCAGGGAACTTCAAGAGATTACATTTAAGATTATGGAGATGTAACTATTCTGAGCATGCATGTCACATGAGTTACTATAGGGGTTTTGTGTCTTTATGTTTTTAGAGTCTGAGGATAAGTTCACTCTCCCCAAAAGCCACATTGCTTTGGAGCATTTAAGTAAAAAAAGAAAAGGACACTAGCTTGGCTGTAGCTTGGGGAACTTTTTCATTGCCTACAGAGTTGGCAGAGCTGGTGCCTACTGCAGGCTAAATAGCTACAGCTCAATTAACTGTAAAGTCCCTGCAAAGCCAATGCAGCTTGTAGTCATAACAGCTTTGTTTTTCAACGTTGTTAAAAATAAAACACACAAGCCAAAAACCTCTGGGACACTTTGTCGCTGGATATTTAAGGTCAAGAAGTATTCAAAAGTAAAGACACTCCAGTAATTTTAATTTCTCTGTCTGGTCTCTTTCTGTTGCGGGCATCCTGCAGCCTTAGCCAAACTGTATGCTTCCTCAAGATAAAAGGGGAACACAAAATTTCCAAATTAAGACAGGTTGGCTTTCAAAAACCACAGTACATTTGAAAAACAATATTCCTGGGACCTTTCTTATGAAATGAAGTCAGCTTTTAAAATTTCCAAGACTTGGGTGTTCCTTACTATTAAATACTCTGTCATGTTGTTGTGAAGTGTATATTCATTCTTACTGAACATTAATAATAGAAAAGTTACTTTTAATTGATGGAGTTTTTGTGACTGAACATTTTTTTGATAGCTCAGATTTTCAACCATATTTCATTTGAGCTTTCTCCTGCATGTGAGTTTGTGTGCATTTGCATATGTCTGAGAGAAACATGTTAGATCCTCGGCAATGTGGAGCTTCGAAGCAGCAGGAGCTTTCGTCTTTATTCTGCTTTCCTTCCTGCTGTTCTCCCCAGCCCTGACTGGCTCCAAATTTTTTTTGCTGACAGTACTCATTTGCCTTTCTTTGAAAGCAGTTGGACTGACTGGCTGAAACAGGTGAACTGAATTTCTGGTCAGCTCAGATGAACATGGGAGAGCTAATAGTTTTCTGGTCTCAGATACAGTGCAAGTGGTTACTGTGATGTTATGTATTTTGTTCTTTAGTGTGCCCAGATTTCACTGTGCTCCTTCCTCACTTCTTTTTGATGGACGAAACGAAGGCTTCTGTCCATGTAGGGTGCTTAGAAATGGAATGGTAGAGTGACAAAGTCTGTCCTGCTTGTTTCTTTGTTCCCTGCTATTCATAGGCTGAGCATAGCTTTCCTTTGTTTTCTTTTTTTCTTTTTTTTTTCTTTTTACCCTCTAACAAATTAGCAGTTCTCACAATTATAAAACCTTCAAGAGAGCAGGGATTACATAAATGCAATGTAAATGATGGTGTTTCCCTTTGAGAATTGTGATATAAATTTTAAACTCTATAATGAACTCCCATCATATGGGAAAAGTATCATGCTTTTCTGAAAAGTACAAATGAAAATTCCAAATTATCCAGCTTCATAGAGCTAAATCTGTTCCACAGAATATTCTGTCCCCTCCGTCCTCCTCCCATTCCCCCTCCAATATTTTATCTGTAGCCTGCTGAGATGGAACATGGCTGTATCAACTGAACCTTCATTCGGTGCTTTTGATGTGCAAGCTGTGACCTTCTTCTGGCTTTTGTTCTTGGGCACAGTTCAAGCAAGAAAAGAATGGGGTGACATTTGAGGATTTTTTGATTTTTTTTTTTTTCTTTTTCAATATCATCATTTTGCCATCAGGAATCCTTTCCTTATACTTGTTATCAGTTAGCTTAATGGCAGACCTTTCAGACTCTGCCCTACTTCCACTGAAGAAGTTGTCTGTGCATCACATGGAAGGTGTTGGATAAGGGACCTTGTGCTAGATCCAGTCCTAGAAAGTTACAAATCCATTTGTTCAGGGGTGCCATTGAACCCATTGCAGTAAGGCATTTCCCTACAGTTTCCTGAGTTTCAGGGCTCTGTGACTGGGGTTTTGGCCCTGCTAGGGCCTTCTGCTCTGAGCAGTTTTCTTCAGCTCAAAAAACTTTTCTTCTCTTCCCTATTTAATAGGAGTCGGAACTGTTGCCTTACAGATTTGTTTGGTCTTCTGCTCTCACTGTCCCTCATAATATGATGGGAAAGGTAGAAAAAAAGATTGCAATTACAGAATACAGAAGATAAAAGGAGGATGGGAATCCTTTCTTCATATATAGCTATAATATGTAACTATAAGTCATACAGAACCCTTATGCAGCCCTCGTGGCTTTCTTGTTTGAGTGGAAGTTGGTGAGGGTCAGTCTTTTTATGCTGTGGGCAAATTTAACCTCCTCTTTAGCATATGCTACCATCATAAAATGTATAAATTAATCCTGCTCCGAGTAGCGTTAATTTTTACCCTGTGACCATATCCCAGTTGGAGTGGATTGAGCTGGTGATACAGATACCAGCTGGTTGTTACCATGAATGGGGATGCTAGCAAGTGATGGCATCTCAGCTTGAATCGTTTAGAGACCCTATGGGAGATGCCTTCCAAGTGCCAATACCTTCCATGGCCACCTGGTGAAAGAAGACTTCGATATAATCTGTTGTTGAGGCACAGACATGTCTCCTGAACCTAGCTAATTCTTCAAATTGTTTTTTCGTTGCTGTATGTCCCTTTTGTGAAAGGAATAATTCCAGCAACAGTACCATTTAGCCTTGTGATTAAAGTGGGGGCTTTAAATCTGCACAGAGACATTTGTCTTTGTCAAGACCTCCGAGTGCTTTGTGTTTGTTTTTCCATGGCTGTGTCCTGGATTTTGGAAGTATCGGAGCAAGGTGGCAACTCAGTTTTTGAACCAGTTCAGATAGCTTGCGTTTTCTCCTTAGTCCTTTGTGCCTGTTAAACCAGTAGACGACTGTTGTATCTCGGCAGAACTGGTTTCAACTTTGCGTAAATACAAAATAAGGATGTGATACGGTTGTCTGGTTTCCTGGTGTTAAATCTCTCCCCCCTTGAAGGAAATACATCACTACATGTATGGAAAGAAGTGTGTGCGCATGTATGTATGTTGCGTGTGCATGCGTCTCTTGTATGTCTTGAAGACTTGACATAGAAAGCTGATTAACCCTGTCCCGCAAACAACCAGATCCTTTGTGAAGAGTCGAGTGCTGGCCTTGAGCAACCCAGAGAATGTCTAATGTGAGTTGGACATGTACCCACATCTAGATAAAGATGAAATGCTTCCTATGAAAGTTGTCCATTTTTGTCAGAAGTTGTGTCTGACACACGAGGCAATCTTCTTGCTGCCGACTACAATCATTCATTAACATATCAGCAGAATAATTTTTTGTGTTTTTAATGCAGAAAGTTCATGAATGAATTATCTTTATTCTCCTGACGTGTAATTTATTTAGAAATACAGTATGAAACAGTCCTGGTTCTTCAGGCACGGGTATAACAATGAAGACGTGCATGTGCTAATGCTGGATCCACAGCGGTGCCTTTGTTTTCAATACTTTTGTCTCCATACACAGCACAACTACTTTTTTTTTTCTTTGAATAAAACCAAACTAGTTTCTTGCCAATTTGTAACTTCTTTATGAGCAGGTCCTAAAATTAAGCACCATTGGTCCCTTTCCAGACACAAGATACTATTCTGTCTTAATATCTATATAAATCACTCTTATATGAAGGGGAGAAAGATTCTTATTTGCAAATGGTGGGGCCATGCCTTCAGAAGAGGCTTACTAGTTGAAAGGGCAGGCAGCCCGAAAGAGGGTGAGGCCACTGCAGTATTTTGCTTTGCTGCCTTTTATTCCCATCTTTTGTGGTAATGATTCAATTCTTCCTTAAATATATCGTGTGGTATTCAGTATGGTATCTCAGTACGGTAAATCTCAGTACGGTAAAATGCTATGATTAGATCACCGTACTTTGCTGAAGATATTAAACATGAATTGTTTCTAAACTTCAAAATACTCGGGAAATATTTTCAGTAGCCTACGTCTTTGTACTGGCATGAAATATGACAGTAGCCACTGTAGTCCATAAGAAGCATGCACTAATATCTTCCTCACAGGAAGGAAAACACCAGTTATAATCAAAAAAGTGGAAAACATGTTAGCAAATACATCTTATATCCTTCCTAGTTTTTGTTTTCTTTTTCTTCACAGGCTGCTTTTTTCTTTGGTCTAGCTGCTGCTGGATGCTGTAGGCACAGTTGTGTGGGTCAGGCCATTCCTTTGGGAGACAGCACTGCTCCTTTTCTTCTCTCATATTTTTCCATTGGCTGAAGATTGTGTTGCAAATATTTTAGTCAAATTTTCCGGTTTTTGCTGAGAGAGGTGGGAGATTTATCATTCAGGAATTATATGGAGCTGAAATGCATGCTGCGTAATGGGATCTCGCAGCATGGGTGGAGTTACTGCTTTCAGGCTTTATAATCAATGTGAAGAGAGTAGCATTTCAAAATTAGAAATTGACCTTTACTGTCTTCTTCAAAGCAATGAAAATGAATATCCACGTTATTTTACTTTGGAATGTTCCTCATGAGTAAGCAATATAAAAAAAGAACCTGATAATGTATCACCTTTTTCTGCTGAGATGAAGGGGAACTGGATGGTTCAGAGACTGGTAATAGGATATCGTGACCTTCCACCTCTGACCCATTTATTAAAATACAAGCTATGACAGTGGAGACTGAAAGTCATCACTATGGAATATACAGCTGTAGAATATGGAACTGTGTATTTCTGAATGTTTAAGGTCTGGGCCACTTGTCACAAACTTCCACAGCTTCTCCGCTGGCATTAGATTTTGCTGGAGCTAAGTGAAAAGTGAACTAAGAACAAAAAGAAAGGAGGAAGCCTTGTAAATAAGGGAGATATTAGCTGTGCTAAACTTCGTTATTTGTATCTTTTCTGAGCTGATAGAGCTTATTTATCCTCCTTGTTTTGTGAAGCTTGATTCAGAGTTCCCTTAATCAATGCAGAAGTGGTACCGACCTGTTTTGTTTCACTGTTACTTTGGGATGTTAGGAAGGGGTTAATGCGAATACGGATGCTGTGGATTTTGCCTTAAGATGACGCTTGAAGCTTGCACTGTCAATGAGAACTAATTTTAAGAATTTAATGTTTTGCTCTGGATGTCCTGTGGAAGATTCCTGACACCCTTTTTGTTTCTATGGCCAACTTAAGCTGAGAGTTGATTCTGTGAAGCCCATCTTAGTTGTACAACTCAGGTAATTGTATAACAAATTTCCTCAGGTTTTATTTAGTCTTAACTATCACCTGGTTTTCCCTGAGCAGAAGCAATCAAGAAAGTCAGGAGGGTGGTAGGAATCTTGGCGTACCACCGTGCTAGCTTTGCAGACAGGGTGATAGCAGTGCCAGTGTGGCTAGCTTCCATCTGAAATTATCCTCCCTTCCCTCATATCTCTTAAAACTTGAGAGGACAAAGTAACCCAAGTTACTGTGATAGGTTAAATACAACTGACTGGAAAAAAATCAAAACCGTACTTGCAAAGTAAAAACAAAAGCTATTAAGTCAATGTATTTTGAAGCTGTAGTTTGGATGCAGTCAAAATTGACCTACTTTCATGTGGTCCAAATATTTCCAAAATGTTATAACTGGAAAAAAATATAATCGACTCTACTTTTTACACATTTCACCCTCAAACAGCAGGATAACACACACACACTCACTTCCTTTCGCTGTATTTCTTTGAAATCCAGGGCACACGCTTGCTCTTTTGTGTGCTGTGAGGGCTCAAAAAATGTGTTTAATACTGACGGGAACACTTTCATACAAACATTCAGTGGATTGTGTGAGGGTTTTATTAAGAAAACGAGAAGACACAACCCCCAAACATTTAGCACATTAAGCTCTGGACAAGATAAAAATTTGCTTTTGTTGTTTCATTTCTGGTTTTGTCAGTGTAGTAGTGACTACGTTGCTGCCAGTGGGAAACTGCCAGTTCCTGAAGGGGCTTCTGACTGAAAGCAAAGCCCAGCAGGTCGTAGGCCCATTGACAAAAAGCTGTAAAGAACTTTCACGCTTTTCCGGGTTACTTTATCTCCATGTATTTGGGGTCCTAAAAGATATTTTTCAATTTGCAATTACGTGTTTCTCGGAAAGTCTTGGTTATAAGGCTGACATGGTTGAAATACTGGCTTGGCATCAAGATTTCTAACAGAATTAACATTTGAATCACTTGAGGCCCTATTCACGAGGCAGAGGACTATTTGCATAATCAAAAATGCTTTATTTTGCATGCTAGTGGAGAAGCTAAGGATTGTAGCTGTGGCTCACAAACAAAATTCAAGTGATAGGTATTGATGTGTGTCTGTATGCTGCTGTCTCTCAGCCTTGCTTGCACAAATAAGCACAAATCTTTATAAAGGCAGAATAAAAGATTTTGGAGCAATGCATAGTCTGTGTTCAAAGCCTGATTAAACAGGCTTTGCTTAAGTTATCAGTGTAAGGATTAGATGGGCTTCCCTCTCTACCAATTGTGGATGAGTGTTGGGGGCACTTTTACGGCTGGGTTGTTGTGAGAGGATGGATGTCTTTCTAAAAATACGCTCGGTAAAAATTTATGAGCTTGAAAATTGCTCCTTCTATTGAGGAGGTCAAACTAAATAACCTGTAAGAGTGTGTATCTGTGGATAATGGGTTCAAGACTTAAGTCTTAACACCTTTCTGTCAGATTTCTGCCAGTAGTCCAAGAGGCTTATGAATTGCATTAATAACCTTCTCATCTTGCCATCAGCCCATGCATTCATGTTTCTCATCCATTTTTATGGCTGTGGACAAGAAGGTAGAATGTCACATTCAAAGAATTTGTTTCTTTGCATATGAATAACTCCTGATCAGAGTTCAAGAGCATGAAGCAACTTCTAACCTCTCTGAGGTACTAGGAAACCTCTGGTCCTTAAAGAACCCCTTAGGTATCAGGGGATTTTATTCCTTTCTTTTTTTCTAGAATGAACTTCTGTTATGTTGTTGCTTTTAAGTCAAGTTCTTTAGTGAAGTTTAGATGATGAAAGTTTTAGTTCCACGAAGAAATTTGGGTTATAATTATTGCAACTTCAGATTATTTGACCATAAAAAGACGTAAGGTGTGATCCAGCCTTTTACTTGCTAATGTATGTAAACTAATTGAATAAAAAAAAAATTGAGGCATAATAAGAATTTTTAAACAAATTTTGTGATATTTTCAAGTCTTAATTGACTTCCGTTTAGACAGATTGATTTTTATTATTTTTTTATTATTTAGTAAGGGATTTGGAACTTCTGTTAGCAGCGCTATTTAGTTCTAATTAAATTCCTTTATTTAAAAACATACTAATTAAAACCTTGAGGTTTAAATAAAGAAATAAAATTAGGTTTAAATTAAATTAAAAACATCTTGGATAATAGATATGCGTCTGAAAAGAGAATCTATGTTTTTGAGCCTTCAGTATTACAGTATGAGTTTTTATTCTGGTGTTTGTTTACTTTAAACTGCACCTCTGGAGTAAAAGTATTTCTCAGATGCATCTAGGTCTGAAAATTAGAATAGAGATTGCATTAATCTCTACTCTTAGTATTTTAGGTTTCAAAATACTTAAGAGTCTAAGCATGCCATTAAGAGGAGTACGTCCTTTTCTCTGCATTGCTTTGGAGCTGTCAGCAAAAAGGTGGGTTTTACCTTGTTTCAGACATCCGAGTTCTTTGCAGAGTTTGCTGTTTTTATGGTTGACTGAAGTGCATAAATTTAAAGTAGTTCAGTTTCTCATTCATTTGTTGTAATTACAGAGGCCATTAACCTTGTAAAATCATTGACAGAATTATAAATCTACATCTTTGAGAATTATGTAAACAAGTTGATAAAAGTTCCTTAAGTTAAATGAAAGCTAAACTGTATAAAAGGACTAGGTTTTTTTAACAGCACTTGTTAAAACCCAACAAATTGTTGGAAAAACACCTGCAGATAATTACACACTCCTTCATGGCAGCGACACCACTGCAGTTCCTATGATGTGTAGCACTCATTGTGTAGTTAAGGTTAAATTAAGATACCTTCAAGATGCGGATACCCAGCCATAGTTTCTTCTCAAATAAATGGTAGTTCTTAATATTTCACATGTAGCTTATCATGGTCACAGAGAACTTTGGGAGAGGAATGTCTTTTACTGCCTTAGACCAGGTTTGTTTATCTGTGGAGATCTTGTCTGTTTGTTTCAAATGTTACCAGGTTGTCATATGCAAGCATCCTAACCAGCTGGGGGAGAGGCATTTTGATGGGCCTGTAGAAGTCTGGGATCTGTCATCACTGGGATGCTAAGCCCTAATTAGAAATAAATGAGTAGTGTTCCTGTGCCTGTTTCATGGACTGATCTTTCCTTTTTCTGTTTGGGAACGTTTCTGTTCTGCTTTTGTAGTGCTGATGCCATTGAACCGAAATATTGAACCGAGGTGGGAATTCAGGGAGGATGTTTAGCCTTGTGAGCGTTAGCACTTTGGCTGCCACTGTTTTAATACGCATATCTGAACTGGAATGTGCTCTTAGACTTTGGATGTAATCAGTTCTTGATTTTTAGCCAAAGCGTTTTGGCATGCATTGGAATACAAATTTAGTATTCCTCATTTACTAAGTTTCTTCAGAGGTGTAGTTTACTGTTGCAAAGTGTCTGATGTAGCGTATACACTGACTAGCCATGCCGATGAAGGAAAGAAATTCATTAGCATCTATGGGTACTTGCTTCTGTCCTAAATCTTGTGACCTTTTTCAGGTCAGACTGTGTTCGCTTGGCAGAAAAACTCAGCCCACAAAATTTGTTGGCTTTGTTGAAGTCATTCTTTGATTTACTTGGGATGAGGTGATGATGAGCAGCAAATCACTAGTAAAGAGCTCCAAGGACTTTGTAGTGGTTGAGCTGTGTTTTCCTCCATATTAAGATGATCTCACTTTAGTTGTAGAGACTAAAAATGTGTTTGACCTTTTGCAGTATCTCAAAATAGTTGCAGATGAACTTGCTTCAAGAGTTGCTTGGAAAAGGCTTATGTAGAGCACCGTGTGTGCCAAAGACTTTTGGAGGTTCAGAAACTGCTTTAAAGCAGTGATGGTTTTGTTATATTCCCAAACCTTGGTCTTATGGACATACCATTCTTGCTTACACTGAAAGCACTCAACTTCTGTGCAGTCGCACAGCACTGAGGAGTCTTGCGTCTGTGTACGTGAAGATTTTTTGGGATTCAGTTGGTGAGATGATAGAGTCTTGTCTTTGACCGTGCAATACTGGTATATTTATAAAGAGATTACATCCAGTAGCTTTGTGATGTTCAGGTCCCATACTGGCAATATACTGATATGCTGAGTGGTCTAGTCCGATCTGTGCTTGGTCAAATCAAATTAACAGCTAAAATTTGATTTCCTCCTCACTTGTTTTTTGTAAATACAAAGGAGCTCAGCAGTTAGAGTTACTGCTACACTTATTGATTCAGCCACACAACCTATTAGTATTTTATTTGCTTTGGTCTTTCTATTTGAAAATGGAAGTTACAGAGAAATACAGTGGTCTAGGCATAGAATCATAGAATGTGTTGGGTTGGAAGGGGCCTTTAAAGGTCATCTAGTCCAACCCCCCTGCAGTAAGCAGGGACATCTTCAACTAGATCAGATTGCTCAGAGCCTCATCAAGCCTGGCCTTGAATGTCTCCAGGGATGGGGCCTCCACCACCTCTCTGGGCAACCTGTTCCAGTGTCTCACCACCCTCATTGTCAAGAACTTCTTCCTAATGTCTAATCTAAACCTCCCCTGCTCTAGTTTAAAGCCATTGCCCCTCGTCCTATCACTACATGCCCTTGCAAACAGCCCCTCCCCAGCTTTCCTGTAGGCCCCCTTCAGGTACTGGAAGGCCACTATAAGGTCTCCCCGGAGCCTCCTCCAGGCTGAACAGCCCCAGCTCTCTCAGCCTGTCTTCGTAGGAGAGGTGCTCCAGCCCTCGGATCATCTTTGTGGCCCTCTTCTGGACCTGCTCCCAACAGGTTCGTGTCCTTCTTGTGCTGAGGGCTCCAGAGCTGGACACAGTACTCCAGGTGGGGTCTCAC
>VYZM01009177.1:165806-195284 GCA_013398915.1 Dromas ardeola
CCACTACCTTCTGGATGCGACAAGCCAGCCAATTCCTTATCCGCCGAACAGTCCCCCCATCAAATCCATATCTCTCCAACTTACAGAGAAGGATGTTGTGGGGGTCTGTGTCAAAGGCCTTGCAGAAGTCCAGGTAGATAATATCCATTGCTCTTCCCTTGTCCACTGATGCAGTCACTCCATTGTAGAAAGTCACTAGGTTGGTCAGACAGGACTTGCCCTTTGGGAAGCCATGCTTGCTGTCTCTAATCACCTCCCTGTCCTCCATGTGCCTTAGCATAGCTTCTAGGAGGATCTGTTCCATGATCTTCCCAGGCACAGAGGTGAGGCTGACAGGGCGGTAGTTCCCAGGGTCCTCCTTTCTACCCTTTTTAAAAATGGGTGCAGTATTTCCCTTTATCCAGTCACTGAGAACTTCACCTGACTGCCATGACTTTTCAAATATCATGGAGAGTGGCTTGGTAACTACATCAGCCAATTCCCTTAGGACTCTGGGGTGCATCTCATCAGGTCCCATAGACTTGTATACTTTCGGGTTCCTCAGGTGGTCCTGAGGATGTTGTAGTCCTCCTTCTAGATCCTGCTGCTCTCTAATGTGCCCTACTTGTTTTCTGTTTCATTTCTCCTCAGGGACAAACCCCTTCATGCCTCATACTTGGTTAGCAAGTCACTTTTGTGTTCAGCTATAATAATAAACAAGACATATTTAAAGAGACCCGCTAAAGAATTGTCTTTATCTCAGGGGTCATGTATTCTCTGGGATGATGAACCTAGGTCTAAACTCTGAAGTTTTGGTTTGTTGGCTTGTCCTGAGCTTGTGAATAGGATTCAGGTCCCCTCATGAAACTGGCTTTTCATATGCCAAATTTCATTGCAAAAGTGTCAACACCAGCACCCCTCACAGAACCCCTTTGTGTTTAGTTGTGGGTTGATTTGTTATCCATGTGCTTTTGTCCCCTTTTCCCACCTGTTTTCCCTCTGGCCTCCTTTCTCCCCTTTCTGCTGTGCTCTGGCAGCCTGGAAGAAGACGACTGCCCCACTGAGACAATTAGCAGTGTCCATGCCTCAGCAGTGGTGGAGAGGAGAACTAAGACAGAAGTGATGTCAAAAGCTTGTGGTTAAGAACAGATGTTGCTGTGAGGATCTTCGGAAGAGCATTACCACTACAACAGCGGGTCTGGAAGAATGTGAATTACAGAGGCCATTCAAAGCTGCACGAGGTGTAGAAAGAAGTAACAGGAAGATGGGAAGGGTTGGTGACTTAGGCCTCAGACAGGAGCCTATGGGATGGAGATGGGGAGTCTACTTGGACAGAACTGGCGTTTCCCACACTTTTTGTCATTGGCAGGGTTGAAGAGAGAGGGGAGCAGAAATGGAGCAAGGGACTTGGAGATGTGTTCAGCCAAGAACAGGTTTGGGATTGTGATTTTGGGGAAACTGTCGGAAGAGTTTTGCTGCTGACTCTGTCCCATCTATAACTGATGTTGGATTCCAGACTCCTTGGCTCAAACTTCTGCTTCTGCCGAATATCTGAATGTTTAAACGTACACAGGGAGGATGGATTTTCTGGGAGATTTTAGCTGCTAAAGTGCAGCTTTAAAGTACAATTTTCTACTGACTAGATGTAAACTTTGACAAATTGAACAGATTTTCACAGAAACGAGAAAAAGCATGTCCTTGACCTGAAGTGTAACTTTTGAAGGCCGCCTTTCAATGCCTGAGATCTGAGAACTCTTTGAAGAAAAGGTCACCAACATTAAAGAGCATATTTGTTCTCTAGTCCTCTCTTGGAAAAGGCTGACCTGTTTTGACTGGAACAAACACTGTTAGACACAAACTGTAAAAGATGAGGGCATTTGTTTAAAGTTTGGCAAGGCAATAATAGTGTCATCTTACAGGAACTGGTACTGTAAGAGGCAGTGCTATCAATTTTGCTACTGTCATTGTTAATTACTATGATTCTATAAAAAGAATTTTATCTGGAAAAGCAAAGAGTAAATTGCCGTAATTATAATTGAAGCATGACACAACAGGATGGAAGAAGTGAGTATATTTTCAAGGGGGCTGGGAAGTGATGTTTTCTATCTGTATGTAGTAAGACAGACAAGCTGTTGGCTGTTGAGTTGGCCTTTTTAAAAAAAAAAAAAAATTGTTACCACCTGTGGTGTTAATGGGTTATGCTGGCACATCCCTTTAATGTATTTTCTCACATTTCTTGGGTGTGTTTTAATTACGTTGGTGCTCAGAATGCCTTCCAATATGAATTCAGAGCCATAGTTTGGTTGGTGTCATGCATGTACACAGGTAATTGTGAATCCGTACTTGAAAATTATGGGGACGTTTTTAGCAAAAGTAGGATAGAAATGACTAGCTTACCTCAACTAGGTCTCTTCTAAGCATCACTTAACTTTCACATCACCCTGTGACTATCAGCTGTGGCTGTCAACTCTCTGAAGCTGAGACATTCCTTCAGCCCATCTTTTCTGTTCTAGCACCTCTCCTGCTTTCTCTGGGGCCAGCTGCTTTTTAAAGAAACATATCAGGCTTACCACCTTTTGCTTAAAGGAAAATTTTTGTCCTTTAAAATGCAAATTTCAAAGTTGAACAATGTCCACAAGGTTTAAATAAGCACATGCTGCTCTAGACAGCAACGTGGTCATACAGATCATCACTGTCATTTGAAGGTAAATTTGTAAAGTTTACGGTCATCCTGATTTACATTCAGTTGTATTCCAGGGTGAATGAAGCAAAAATCCTGTGGGTCTGTTGTACGGTTTTCTGTTTCCTCCCGATTGCTTACACCTTAAATTCAATTAACATTGTTGATGAGTGTTGCAAGAATAAATGCTAATTAAATGACAGGGTGAGAACTGAGACAATACCCAGAGACCACAGAGCAACGGTAGGAGGAGGACAGTATATCTGTTCCTTGTGAGCTGATAGAGCCTTTAGATGTAAAAAGAACACTTAAACCATATTTTCAGATTATGTGGTTGCAGAGTGGATGAACAGCAGTGTTGACACTGAAGTGGTTTGCTTTTGGTGGTACAGCATTGCTAGCAGTTTCTGATAACAATCTCTTTCACCTGATTTAGTCTGGAAAAAAATTTAACCTTCACTTGAATTATCAGTGGGTTTTGCTGCTGTGGTGTCTGCCAGCTTGCTTCATCCCTTTACTGCTTTTTTTTTTCCATGTTGGAAATTAGTTTACAAGTTTACTTGAGGGAATCTTGCCATTTTGTACTGTGCGTGCTTAGCATACTTTTGGATGGGAAAGAAAAATTTAATTACAAATACAGGCATCAAAGAGATCTAGCCAGAATTAAGGTTATTTCCTGTCCTTAAAAATGTTTTTTAAATGTTCTAGATATTATTCATATTCTAATTATGCTAAAAGTCTAGTAGTTCGTTATTTTGAGCTGCTTTTTAGTGTAAGTTATGCTATGACTGGATTTCATTCAATTTATTATGAAATCCTTGTTCTTTTCCCATACCCACTCCACGTCGTTACAGAACAGTATGCCTTGTTTTCACTGTGATTGATTTTGTTTAGTAAAATGTTTGTAAGAATAGGTATTTGCTAGCTTTCTACTGCGGCTGCCTTTCTTTAACCTCGAAATCATTCCACAAGAGAGAAAGTGATGCCACGTTCATTCCAGTGTTATTTTCCAGCTGTGGGCGAAGAGGCATGTTGAGCCTCACCCACCCAGAAGAAAAAAATTGACATGATCCTTTAAAGGCTCCTGTCTCACTGTCTCTTTGAAAAATAGCAAGACATATGCCACAAGCCTTTTTTTTTTTTTCCTGCTGCTTAAAGTGTATGCTGACAAATCTGTCTGGGTTTTGTGCTGCGTTTTTGCTGGAGGAAATAGCCCACTGAGAAATATAGCAAGAGTAATTTTTTTTAAAAACAGCTTTTCAGTAGAATTTCTCATTTGTAAGTAGTGGTTAACATATGCTGGTAGGCAGCTGGGTTTCATGTTAATGCAATTAAATTCTTTCCTAGGATGCCTTTCTGTCTTCTATGTACAAAAAATATTCTTTGCAGGTACATACAGTTAAGTGCTTTCTTGTCATATTGATGCATTGGGAGAAGTGAGTAACAAAACTCTGACTTCAGTAGGACATGAGTTTCAGTACTGGTACTCGGTTATTTAGTCCCTCATTTAGACAATTTAATACTAATATTGCAGGTATACCATTTACAGCAGAGGATCTTTATTATAGTTGCAAAGTCAATTGTTCAGAAGTAGTCAGAATTAAGTTTACCTGTGAAAACTTAATTTGGTCTCTCTACTTGTACTGTTCATTCCTTAATTACACAACAGCACCATGTTTGCTCCTGCTGTGTGATCTCTGCCTGTGTCGGATGATGAACGATTAATTTAATTCTGTGTTCTTGATGGGTGGCTCTAGCTATATGCACCTACTGTGCGTTATTAAAACACAGATGGTTTTGAAATTTTCTAGAACACTCGTCACCGTACTTTGACTACTTAAATATTTGTTCATCTTCTCAGCACCCCACTTGCTGAGAGTCCTTTTAAATTATGATTTTGAGATGACTTTCAAAGTAGTTGCATAGCATTGGGTAATATCAGTGTAGAGTGTTGCCTGGGGTTCTGTAATAATTGTTCACACTTTGTGGTTCTGATAAGCATGAATGAAGATCAGAAGTTGAAATGTCCAGAAAATGAAGAACGTGGTGATGATACCGGCTTGAGTGACTTAATGTGATGCTCAGCCAATGCTAGAGGTAAGGGTAAAGGTCGGCTTGATTTTCTTCTGACTTGATCCTGGTGGACTTTTCAGCTTCTCTGATGAATGGGCAAGGTCCTTCCACTGAAGCTGGACAATAAAGGTGGATCAAGTTCATACCTGGGCATCTATAAAAATTAAGCAACCACTTCTTCCATCAGTAAAAAAAAAAATAAAAGAGCTAGGAACAGTTAATGGGTACAAGCACACAAGTTGGTCACAAGCACACAAGTTGGTCCCTGCAGGATAAGTTAGGCTGTGAACTTACAGGTTGTCAAAGTGCGAGATAAATGCAAGATACATATGAGGCAGCTGTGCGCTGAAAGCTCGTACCCTGCCTTATCTCACGGTCACTTCAGGAATGTGTATCTTGGAGAAGCTGAGTTCGTGTTGCAGAAGCCCCTATAATTGTAGTCCATCTTTGCTCTGAGTGCTTGGCATGGTATTCTTTAATTTGGGTTTTGATTTATGTAATTTTCTAAGTGTTTGAAAAAGCAAATGGAAATCTATATTCCATTTTCCGGTGTTGCATCTGCACTCCAGTGTTTTGTCAAGTTTGTGAGCTCTCATATGGACACGTCCTGCTTGAACTGAAATGCTAGCCAGTAGCTGTCCTAAGTTGCTTCTGTCTGTAGCCTGAAACTGGGGGAGAGTAAGGAAGACTGCCAGGCATTTTCATTGACTCCTGCTGAAAGCAGTGGGCTGGTAATCTGTGGGAATCTTGGGTTCTGATATGGACGCCAGTGGAGAGTATGTGCTAGTATCTATAGGCTCTTGTCTACTTCCCGCTAAGTGTGAGTGCTTGCGCACCCCATCCATGTTTTGCTTCCTGTCTCTTTTCTCTTTTCTGTCATGTCAACATGCTCTCACTTTCCGCTTCCTGCGTTTTTCCACCTGTGAAGGCTGTTCGGTTGTCCGCGGGCTTTTCTTTCTCCTTACAAAGCCGTTCTAGCTTCTACTGTGAATCACAGCCCCTCGTGCCATCTCCCCTTGTCAGTACTCTTCCTTCTTTTCCCACTGCTGATACTCGGTCTGACCCAAGGAGGTGATTTCAAAAGCTGGTAACTTGACTAAATTTAGAGGATTTTCACGGAGACGGCAAAATGTGTATTCCTATTTTGATGCCTCTGTATTTTCAGATTTCAAGCCTCTACCCCAAAACATTGGATTTAGAGGTGTTTTTTTCCAAGGGGAAAGTTACTTAGTGAGTTACAGAAGATGTTGCTAAAGCCTGCTTTTTTGGAGAGAAAGGAACTGTTTAGACTGAAAACTTCCAAAGAACTCATCCTAAGGTAGATAGATATTTATATGAAAACTGTGTCTGAAATTCAGCAAGATAACAAAACTAATAAAAACAGCTTATAATAAACCAGTGACAGTTTTATTAGTAGATTGTGCTTGTAGTCCCAGTCATGGTATACGTGCATAAAAAAAATAATAGAAAGAGTCCTGCTTTCACATGGTACCTGCGTCATAGAGTTGTTTTCTGTACATGCTGACATATTTTTGGTTTACAGTTTCCTCCTCCTGAATACTGAAATGGACAGTGAAGGCAAGATGTAACTGGCTGCTACAGGATAGGAGAAGCATATTACAGTCTTTTTCCATGAGAGTCTGGCTTTAATAGGATCTTGTCTCATTATTTTTAACCTCCATCTGTACTTGTGTCTGAAGAGCATTGGGAGCGATACGAAATGCATAAATTCATATCTAAAACATAATGAAAGAGACACTCATTTCATATGGCAGCTATCTTATGTATATCTGTTAGAATAATGCACTGTAGTGCTTTTCGGAGCATATTTGATCAGTCCCTCCAATGCTTTGTTCCAGTTCAATAGGCAAAGAGGTTTCAGCTGGTTTGTGACTTGCCTTTTGCTTAGGGGACTACAGCCATAGTGAGAAGAACCTCTGAAGGTGCCCATGTGTTGTCACACGCTCTCGTTTTCTGTATTACTTCTTTAATAACATACTACACTTTCAAGTTGGAGCAGCAAGCAGAAATTTCACAAATAAAAAAAGTACTTGGTTAAAAGTTCAACCCACTCATGTGTCGGCCTGAATTTCAGCCTGAGGAGGTAGATGCCGCTAATGTGATCCATGTAGTCCCTCCAGCAAAGCAGCCTACAGTTGAAGGGCTAGCAAATTCTTTCTTGTAAGGATGTGATGTGAGGCACTGTGCAGTTCCTTACAGTTCCCTAATGCCAGACTGTTGTTTTTTTTTTCTTTTTTACTTAATGAAAACTAGAATAAGGACCATTTGTTAAATACAGAAGAGACTGTCATGAGGTTGGAATTGGCTGTGAAGAAGGTAATTCAGCTATGTAATAGTCCATTGGAATGATTTGATGCTTTTTCTGTTCTTCCTGTGGCTTGTGGATTCTTTTGAAATTTGTTAAGAAATTTCCTCCTAGAAATCTTTCAAAGCTGAACAGTGACCTATATATCTTCATTGCGATGTGTCCACTAAGATCAGAGTGGAAGCTGACCGATTCTGTGCATTTATAGGTGTGCAGCTTTAAAATCAATTACTTGGGATTACAAATAATGATCCCTCTGCAGAATATATCCTGTGGTGAGAAGGTGGGAAGTCTGTGGTCAGTGTGGTCTTACCTAGGATGCATAGTTTTCACTGGATTGAATTTTGTCATATTAGGGTTGTAGGAAAGCAAAGGTATTTGCTCGTGGTAAATTATTTCCGATGGGTTAACTGGAAAATAGCAAAGTGTGGATTTGGGGACCACATTTCTGACAACTAAATTTCTGCGCATTTATTACTGCAGAACCAACAGAATGCTGAATTCCTGTCTCTGGGCTAGAATTGTAAGTAATGTTTTGCAGACAGAAAGTCCTGCTGTGTGGGAAGTGGATAAGAAGCATAAGGGACATTGTGCTCCAAGGCCAAATTTTTAAAATTGCTATAAAAGATGTGTAGATGGAAACATAAGTTGCTGGGAAGGGAAGCAGAACTTGTGCAGTTTGTGCAGGCAGTAAGATTCATTTGAGTATGTTTGTTCAAAAGACATGATGAGGGGAAAAAAAACCCATGAATGTTTTCTCACTAACGATGCTTTTCCAGGAGAGCTCAGAGACTGAGCCCAACTGTTTATGAGAGGAAGCTGGCACTCTGTCAGAGAGCACCGTTGTGTCTGCAGAGTGTGACAGGCCGCAGAATTTTACAGATACATTGTTTGGCTCTGAAGCACAGCAAATTACTTGCTTTCACAAATTTGTGTTACTGACTAGAATGTGCGTGCTTTGGTGTCTCAGAGATTAAACAGGGCAGCAAAGCTGCACAGTTACATTAACAATATTAGATGGGTGCAAACTGCCATGACGTGCTGTCTTCAAGAGTAAAACTCTCCCAAGGAGAGACGTCCTCCTAGAGTGACAGTCAGAAAGGGTGAACACTGCATGTGAGGAGTAGCATGGTAAATGGTGAGCACTGGTGCATGGCAGCCCCAGAGGACACCTCAGCTACTATATACTGAGCAAAGCAGGCATTTTCATAGCTATAATTTTTTACAAAAAATGACGGGAATATCACAGCCTTTGCATATAGTAGGAAATCCGAGAGAGTATCAGCAGCAGTTGTACGTTAGGGTGAATATGAGCAGTATGAGGCTGAGTTGTTCTGCTACTGCTGAAAAAAGCTTCGAGGTCACTGAAATATCAGACAATTTGGAAATCATGGGTGATTCTTTTACCTAGGGATGTAATGGACATTTGTGATTTTTCACGAAGTGAGAAGATGATAGTCAGGAATTGGAAGACTGAATTTAATTGTGGTAGGATGGTCTGAGGACCATAGTTAATGTTCAAGTTTAATGTACTTGCCATGTCTAAAAGTACCGTCTTTGCTAGTGCTGCTAGTGAAAAGTTCTTCTTCTTGCATGTGGCCTGGGAGTTGATAGCAGTAGTTGCTTTTGTTGATTTCAACATACGGCTGTGAAATGTTACTTTATGGGCATGTTGAAATAGCCTTTTTCAGAGCTCTCCAAGCCTTCTTGAGGTAAATTCAGGGCTGATCTAAAAGTCACAAGGCTTTGTTAATGGAGTATCAGGCTTGAGCTGATGCTGTAAACCCTGCAGGGAGCAAAGCACTGATTTACTGATGCTGCTCAGGTTTTGGGTAAGAGTTGGCTGCAGTCCATCTGGCTTGGCTTGCTTGTGGAGTGAGCGTACTTTAGAACCCAGCTCATCTGGGAACAGCAAAAAGCTCCTTGACCAACACAAGCAATAAGGCAGCTTGCCAGGAGTTCATAATAGATGAGAGCATCCCCTTGTTGGAGGAGAAATCTGTGATGGTTATTCAAGCAAATACAATGTGTTTTCTTTAGGTATGCAAATATGCTTATTAGCCCTTGATGGAGAAGTTCTGAGTGTTGGTACTTGTAGTGGCTCAGGTCATGAACTTCTGTACAAGTCACAGAAACAATCGTCTTGGATGTCATTAATTACTGAAGTATATCACCGATTCCTCTGCCCTGTTTTTTACTGCTAGAATTTGCCGTACTGGAATGTGCAAACACATGTGCCAGAACAAGCACCTGCCCATTCAAACGCATATAATATTTTGTCCAGAGTGTTTTAAAAAAAAGTATTTTAGCATCATTTGTGGCTGTGCTTCATCAAAACTCTTTGGGGAAATGAATTAAAAATGCCGCCATCTGTTTATCTTAGATTGAATACCGAGGATAAAAAAAGAGTGCCAGCAGTTTTGAAGCAGCATTATATAATTCTGGTTTTAAAAATACATGCTAGGATACAGTGAGTACTAGTATGTTGCTTCCACTTCTGTGAGTTGTTGTAATGCTTTTTCAGCCACGTTTTAGTCTTTTTATCTTAAAAGGAAACAACTCTGTGTGAAATCTGTGGGTGATAATCACTGGATGGAGATGGCATTTACTGGGAGAATTATTTTGTTCTAGAAGTAACACCAGGCACAGCAGCACCTGACTTCTCGCTGAGCGCCAGCAGCAGCTGCATTGGCAGCTTCAAAGGTGAAGTCAGGCTTCTCTCAGGGTGATGCTGATAGATTCCCTGGACTCTCTTTCATTGTCTTGGATGTGAATTTCTGGGTTTTGTCTTTGAATTAGTGGAGTTCATCCAAAGTTCTATCCCCTTCAAGAAAGAAGTTGCCCAAAAGAGGAGGTGTATTGGTTGTTTGTTCTGAAAGGGGATGTTTCTGGAAAAAAAACACACTGACCATCATCAGTTCATATTTCATTTTGTTTTTAAAATGCTTTGTGGAGGAAGAAACAACTTTCCTATTTCAGACAATTTTTTTTCTTTTTATTTCCTTTTCCCCCCTTTTCTTAAGCAACAAAGCAGTGTTTTCACAAAGACAGGCAATCTTACTGGTAAGAGACCTGATAGAAGAGCACAAGGGGTAATTCTCTCACTTTCACCAGTTATGCTTGGTTTCTCACAATATAAATTGACAGTGGAATTGCTTCTTATTTCTGCAGTGTAAAATTAGTGCAATTAAGATGATTTTGCTTTCTATGCTATATTATTTACTGTATTTCACTAGGACTAATGGAGAAGACAGAAATCTCACCCTGCAGGTGATGTTTTGTAGTTCTTGTAATGTATGGCAGATATTGAATACTGAGGCTGTAGAAGGGGAGAATTGGATATTAGAGAAGATAAATAAGAGTGGGGGAAGGGACCGAAGAGGAAAGAAAGGGAAAGACAGTATTTGCAAAGGCCCCGGGGTAAGCTGCTTTCAGTGTACTGTTTAAGCTTTAATGACCCATATACAGATTTTAGCAACAAAGTCATGGCCAACTAGAGGAATTACAGGCCTCAGGTGATGATCTGAACAGCAAAAGCTGACATAGGTCATAAATACTGTTACAGTTCGACACAGGCTCTGCCAGGAGGCAGTTTTTATGTTCGCAGTCTCTCTGCATGTATGGTCATTTGACATGGTTTGAGGGAAGAGCAGGTAAAAGCTCAGTTACTGCAGGTCAACTCTTCTCAGGGCTCTCTCAGCTTAAAAGCTCAAGTTTCTCATAGAAGGTACCTTTCGGAACAGTTGTTCTGATTATCTGTTGTTTGTATCCATACCTTTTTCAGTGGCAATTTTTCATTGTTGTCCTTTAAAAAAACCCAACATATCCAAATCTCTCTGAGCTTTTACTCCAAGAAATTCTCCAGATTCTAAGATGAGGATCCTATGAAAATTGCGCACTACTCTTGCTTTGAGGAAAAAGCTTCTACTTAATTTGTGGAATGTGAAAAGTTGCTAGAGCTGTTCAAAAAGAATAACTGTAATTGCAATACCTGATTTACAGCTCAGTGGCAACATACTCAGAGCACAGGAAAGATTGCTCTGTGCTGACTCTGAAAAGCATGACTTGTGGAGTGCTGGCCAAAGCAAGCTCTTTTGAAACATTTCTTCTCACCTCTTCAGTCAGGTTGAAGGGTTGCCTCATTCCTGGTCATGGAGCTTGCTCGCATTTTTGCAATCCCGTCATCAAGATATCTGTGATATACTCACTTTGAAGCTCCTATTTTCCCCTTTGCTATCTACCTTCTGCCTAGTGTGAACTCCAAAGTTTTGCTGCTGAGGATCCTTGTAGAGGAACACCGATGCAGCCAGATGCCATGTTGCTATTGTGTTGCTTCCTAGAGTGATCAGCTTGTCAGATCGCTCTCTTAAAGACCAGCATGAGAGATGATATGTACTTAACCCTGATTCAAAGCAAGGCTGACCTCTGGAGTTACCTCAGCCTGACAGAGCACCCTCAATAGGACAGCAAGGGGTAATAGTGCTGTGGAAGCTCCCTAGTTTCCATTTCGCACAGTAGTGGAGTGGGACACATTTGGTATTTCATTATTTTCTTTGATAAAAGAAGGGTGTTAGAAGAAAGTTTCATGTTATTCGGTACAGAATTCTGCCGCTCATTTGCATGTCTTTGTGTCTGTTATTTACTTCGCTGTGGTGAGTGATAGTCCTGCTCAGATGTATGCATGAGATGACAAGACAGCAACGACAGAATGACATTGGTAACAACACATGGTTTGTCAGCATATATTGCTAAAATATGCCACGTCTTGTGGAACATTAGATACGTAATATGGTACGAACATTAAATATGTATTATGCTGTGAAAGAAATTTAGTGAAAGAGATCACCTGGAGCTTCACTAGATAAGTCTTTATTTGTCAGTAGTCTGAAAACACGAGCTAGTGCCATTTAAAAAAAATGGTCAGAAAATACCATGTATTTATTCTCATGAGCTAATACAAATGATTACCTCAAACCTGTGTTACGTTTGAGAGAAAGGAGAATTATTGCTTAAAGCACTGTTCTTAGGATAGATGTTGCACTTTGTTTAGAAAGCAGCTCTGTTGTGTTGGATAGGAAAGGTGATGTTTTGAAACAACACACTTTTATCTGAGACAAAAAATTATCTTTGAGTGTAGAAGTGAACTTGGTGTCTGGTTGCTGAGATGTGAGTGATTGATTCACTTAGAGGAGGCTGCATAAGGAAAGCATCTCTAGCTGCACCTCATTTTTGCCTCAAAGTGAGGTTGAGTTTGACCAGCAAGGTGGAGAAAATAGCACTGAGTGGTAAGGTATGATCTTGAAACACACTGTATGTGTTAAACTCGTGGACATAGAAGATACTAAAGTAGAACTATTGGTTGTCACGTTAGGAAACTCAGATGTCAAAAAAAAATCATTCAAGTCACTAAAAAAAAGCCAATCAATGTAAAATATTTGGATCCTTTTTAAGATAACGTGTATGTTTTGCTTTTCAGCTTCTCTTTTGAAAGGACTGAAACACGCTAACATTGTGCTGCTTCATGACATCATTCACACCAAGGAGACCTTGACACTTGTGTTTGAATATGTGGTGAGTAAAGTAACTAATGTTCGGGATATGGTCCAGAATTTGATGGAAGAGCACTCTTTACCGTCACTGATCTATGGATCAGGCCAGAATAACCCTTTACTTACTTCAGAAGAATGGAGGCTGTAAAAGATGATGCTTTGTAGTGGAGTGGGCTAAAAGTGGAAGGCTGGGCTAGACCATATTCAGAGATGGAGAAGTGGCTATGAGGGCTTTTGAAGGACCTTATGCTGTTCAGTTGACTTTTCAAAACTGGTTCCTTACTGTGCTTCCTAGTTATAGTTTGTTTATTAGAGTTTTTTCTTCACTGATGTGATCGGGTATCTTTAAAATAGGTGAGGATAATGTAGCTAAGAAGAAGAACAGGACTGAAACGCTTAACAGGTAGTTCCTTCATCAAAAGCATCAAAAACAAGTTTAAATGGCTTTTATTGTGACTGGTTTGTGCATAGTGTCTTTTTATAAGCAATGTCAGTAAAAAAGAAGACTGGCACACACAATTTAGAATTTGGTGTTGTTATTTTTTTGCTATGACTAGTGTTTTACCTACTAATTAAAACTTCAATTTACATAGTACACAGTGTAGTGATCTAACTGTGTTCAGAGTATTACTTTCTAAAGTCTTGGGCTTGGCCTCCTAATTAATCTTTTTAGTTTTTCTAAGACAAACATATGGCATTTGTGTAGAACTACTTCAGCATTTAGCTGTGGAATTATTCAATGTACTATCATAATTAACCTCCCAGTTTTCACAGATGGGTCCAAGAACATGTAATTTAAAAGAAACAAATGAGTTTAGAGAAGGTTAGATTTTCAGTGTAGTATCTGTGATTGTGTTGTAGTCAGTAAGACACTGCATTTATAAAGTACAGTGATTACTAGTTTTATTCTCAGTACATCCCTGCTTAAGACAGATGGAATTGTTTTGTGTGTTTCTTGGAAGCATGCCTTAATTTTTACATGATAGTGAGCAGCGTCTTGTCTGGAGAAGGCATTCACCTTGTCTACTTACCTAGAAATGCTACAGTGTAATAATGTAGGTATTCAGCTACAGGAGCCTGCAGAGTGATTGTATTCCATACGTATTTTTTACCTTAGGTATAGGAACATTACTGAAAATTTAATTCCTTTTCTTAAAATTGGTGATTCTGCTCCTGACTTATACACTGTATTAGCATAGGAAAAGCCTTGATATTTAATTTTATGTAACAGTCAGTGTAGACTTATTTGCATAACTTTACATGAATTTTGCAGTCCCTTTTATCAGTGGCTGTATTTAGCTGTATTCATCAGATCCGGTTGAGAAATGAGATATATAGAGTATGTTTCTCTCGAAAATAGATGTTTTTGCCTAATATACTGATGTCAAATTTCTGAATTTTACCTTCACTAGTAATGTTTACAGACTCTGGCTCCCAGCCATGTGTTATATCATGTTGTTGTCCGTGATAAGCACGGACACAGACTAAACTTCATGCAGCGGCTAGTTCTTCTGAATTCACTTAACTGTTTGTTTTTCAGCAGGATGCTGTTGGGATCAAGCCTGCTGATTGTTGCACCTTTTTATTTTCATGGTGTTTGGTAGCTATTGAAACTGTTTCAGGATCTCATTTAGTAATGGTTTCTAGCAACTGATCCAAGTAGTATTTTAGTATTTTGGCTGGTGGGCAGACAGAGTCTCTCAAGGTGGTGCTCAGGAAGAAAGGGAAGGATGCTTTGTCCTCTCCAGCCAGCCTAAGGACTGTATCATAATGATGCTGTAACTTGCTCCTGTGCCTTGAGATGACAGAATTGCTTAACAAAAGTCTGTTTTCATTGTTAGGTAATGTAAAGTTATATAGGCTGATCAAATAGCTAATGCTATCTGATAATGCTTACTGCTTGACAATGTCCACGTAACCTGAATTGAATTCTTGTGGGTCTGCATGATACAGGTTTTAATTGCATGATTGCAACAACCCTTTTTGTTCCGTTTGTCAAAGAGCTCTCATTCAGTGCATAATATGAATGTACAGAGGCAAAAATTACAGTTGCCCATTTAAGTCTACAAATATTGGCTAGTTGACTATACAATCTAGCTGTGTAATTGTTGTTACTGTTATCCGTAATGTCTGTTTTGTTTTTTGGGGTTTTTTTTTGACACCTGTACGTGGTTTAGCTCAATAATACGAGTGATCTGTGCTGAAATCAGTAGAAATATTCATGCAATTAAAATTACACAGTAGCATACATTATTGAATGACTGAGGTCTAACAAGCCTAAAAGGGGTTGAATTTGATTTACTTCATACAGTGAAATCATGGAAGTGATACACTATTGCCATTAATCACTATTGGCCATTTCAAACATAGTAAAAACCATTTGAGTGAGATGTCATGATTAAATTAGTGATGAACAGTTAATGATCCAAGAGTTTTCAGAAAATGGAAACTTTGGGTCACTACGTTGGTGACGATTCCATTGGGAAATAAATACCGATGAAACGTCTGTGGTTATCAGAGGTGTTTGGTTTCAGCGTTGACCCTGAAAGAGTATAATGAAATTTAATTTCACGTAGCACCTTTCATTGCTAAAAGCATTGCAGTAATAAGTTAAAAGCTGAAAGTAGAATAGCCTCTGAAAGGAAACATGGCAGCGATTAAATTCTCTGGGTACCTCAAATTAGAATTTTTTTTTTTTTTGTTATATGGACGTCTGTCAGATGAAAACATGACAGAGCTTTTTAACTTTAACCTTGGTGGTCCCCAGAAGCAAGAAAAGTCAATCTTTAAAAATTCTATCTGACAGCTGAAGATCAGGAGAAGTTCATTCTCCATATAAACATTTTGGTGAATGTGAAGCTGTACATTTCTGTGAAGAAGAGGGGGGCGGGCTTACTCCTTTTGAATGAAATAACATAGTTGAAAATGGTTTAGTATATACAGTACCTTGTTAGTAGGGCATAATTTCTTTGCATGCTTTGGTAACTCTTACATGAGCTATGATTATTGTTGGTCATTCAAGCGTACCAAAAAGGGAGCTGAGAGCTGAATTTTATCACTGGGTGACTGAGAGCCCTTGTTGTTACCTGAGGAGCTTTGAGGATGAACTGCTTGGAATCACCTCTACAGAACCTGAAGGGCTGATAGTCTTTCATGTATGAATGGTAGAGCAAATGGTTTCCGTATAGTTAACTGAGATGTGCTAAACAAGACCTGAAAAAAAAAAATGTGAATTTTTGACATATTTTGCATACGGTATCTGAGACCGCAGTGACTTCCAAAAGAAAAAGGTCAGTTCAGCTTTACAGTCCAATGGAGGAGCATGACTGTTCAACATAAGTTTTCTTCCCCTCCTCTCCAGGCTCTGTTTAGGTATTAGTTTATGCGACCTTGTGGGTATGCCAGCTGTAGTGCAAGTGTCACTGATAAAGCCAACTTTGCCCAAGGAAATGATGAATGTTACAGGTGAGATCTCAGACATATTGAGAGATCTTTGAAGATGGGTTCACATCTGTTTGTTCTGAAGTGATTATTAGCTGCTACCATTTGTTTCTTCACTTGTTTATTTAAAAGGAAGATGACTGTATTTAGAAACACTTAATTGCTGAAAGGCAATCCTAACCAATACATATTGCTACAGGCTTGGTAGAATGATAATGAGGTTTTTAGTATTATGCATAATTATGTAAGTATATTATTATCAATAAATGAACCAGCAACTTATCCTGTTCCTGGCATATGAAAGTGAGCTTGTAAAGCAATACTTTACATTATGCTTTCAATATTTATGAACTAGATTTGAAAAAAGAACAGCTACATTTATAATCGAAAGTATAAGTAATGAGTAATATTATTTCTGCCTTAACAGTGAAAAAGCTCCAGACTAATCTAATAGTGTAATTTAAAACCAAGCATTTTCAATTACCTTGCCTATTTTAATCTTTGTATATGTTTTTCCTTCTTAAAGATTACTTTCCATTAAAGAAGAAAGTTTAACTCTCATTGCTTCATTACAGCAGCTAAAATAGGTTGTTATACAATGAGTTGGCTTAATGAAGTTCATTAGTTACATATTCTTTCCATTTCCTGTGAATTTCTTATTTTATGCTGATTAGAAATTGAGATACATACTGTTCATCGGAATTTAGAGTTACAGAGCTGAAGTTTCAAAACCTGAGATTTTGAATTTGTTGTGGGACGTCTCAGAATACGCAAGGAAATGGTCCACACTGATTACCTAAAAGGATCAAAAATTTTTGCACTGGAAATTTTGAATTTCTTACAACTTCTGATAATTTGGATCAAACACTATTATTTGTTTTCTGTTTTTATTTATTTTATTAGGGAACATGTGTGGAAACTAAAGGTAGGATGGCATTGCTTGTTTGTGAAAACAAACAAAAAAAAGCCATATTATTTTGGTGGATGAGAGAGCAGGGAAAATCAGTAGAGTCCCAGAGCTGCTTTTGACCTCTGATCACTAGGAGCATTCAGTGGTGCTTAATAACCTAGAGGAAATTAGGGAAACTGGGCACAAGAAGGAAGGAGGGGTCTTCTAATCCTTGGCTGAGAGTGAAACTTAGTTGGAGGCTGCATTACCTTATTTTGATGTGTGAGTGAAATGATGGGGAATTTTCTTCCCGTTTGAGGTCAAGGTGCTTGCCCAGCCATGGTAAGCACGGACTGAAAGGTAGTGAAGCTCTGCAACAAGTCAAATGCCTCCTGCCACCCTCTTGGCGGACACCCTTGCTTGCTGTGAACGCGCTTCGTCCACCCTGGGAAGAAGCAGAGCCATTGAGGGTTCCCAGCATGGAAGCAATTTAATTTAGTAGTTTCCATTTGCTTTGACCAAAGAAGGTGCCATTCCCCTGTTGGTTAAATCCCTGCCTCGTGCACCAGGCTTGCCCCAAGTTACAATACTTAAGTTGCAGTCAAAAAGACGACAGAACAAGGCTGAGAGGAAATAGAGAGAAAGGAAATCCCTACTACTGAGAAGAGGCAGTAAGGGAATACTGCTCTTGGGGAAGCCTTGTTTTTCAAGTTTTAATGAGCAGGTCAGAGACAGGAGCGGCTGATGTCCAAGTATAGGCTGGAAATGCAAACAAAGTCAGCTTCAGGAGGCAGGGATTCAGAAGGGATTTCAGAAGGAAATTGCTTGGTGCTTTGCTGAGAGGTAAAGACTGTGCCAGACATGGGAATCAGCAGGAAAGAAGGAATGAAAAATTGTATTTTAAATTTAAATAAAAATACTCCTGCTAGGCTAATAAGTTTACACAGGCCTAGCGGGAGGAGGAAAGATGTTAGTCAGTTTGCCTCATCGTCCTGACTTTGCAGGATCTTACAAAGGTTGTGTAGACTTCATATGGAGGGTGCATACTGGTGAATAGATGTGTTAATAAGGTTATTCAAGAATTACAATCCAACAGATTGGGAGGCTGTGTGTATCTGAATGTCTATTGTTTGTACAATTTACTAATGTTTTTTGTAACCTTACCAATATTGGTTAGAGTTGCAGTGTGCTTTACACCATTTAATAATTAGCATTTATTCTTTATTCTTCTTTTCATTAAGTATTAAAATGTGTATTCAGTGTAAGTATTGAAAAAACAAACCACAACAAAATCAAAGCATAAAAAACATCCAGAGTTGAGATGACAGATAGAACACTGGAAATAACGTGAGATATTCTACCTACTGACAAATCTCAATTAGTGTTTTCCTAAATTACAGATAAAAATTTCAAACATTATTGTAGTCCATCAAAAACACATACCTGTAGTAAGATGCATGTGCCAGTGATAACACTCTACTCAATACAGGTAAGGCCACCACCCGAAATGGTAAATTTGTACACACAAGGAAAACATGAATCAACTGCAGCTCAGAGTGGGAAAAAACCCCAAGGATGAGCAAACATCTAGAATAAAGGCTTCTGAGGAAAAGTCAAAATAAGTAGGGCTGTTTAGAGTTGGGGGAAAAAGGATCAGATGGCTACAAACCTTTAAATATATCAGAGAGAAAGACACTGACCTATTTCCATGTCACTAATAAAGAGGATAAAAAAGAAAATCTGAAATTGCATTAAGGCAGAGAAAGATTAAACTGTAGGAATGCCTCTTTAATGGTAATGATAATAAAGCACTGAAGAAGCTACTGTGGGGTGATGGTTTCTCTAATACTGGCAGTCTGTAAGAACACTTTAGACAAATACTCAGCAGAATGACATGTCATTGGTAGTAGATATAGGTAAGTTATTATTTTTTTCTTTGTGAGATCCTTTCTATGTGTATCTTTCTGCATTTTAATTTTTATCAGTTAAATATGAATAGTTGTCGTCTTTTAGTGAAGTTAATACACTGTTACTTTCCTGTGTCAGGAATTGAAGAAAAAATATGTCAGTTTATTTTACTAATTCAAACAAAATAAAAAAAAATCCTTCCAGTTTTAATATTTTAATTTTTTAGTAATTGATTATATCTGCATTATAGATTTCTGGACAGCTCTACCATCAGTAATATCCTGGGGGCATCCCACACATTCCTTATCTTTTAATTTCAGTAATAAACTGTGTTGTCCAAGTCTCTCTGAGGTGAAGCCTGACAGTATCTCAACTTGCACTAGGGACTGTCCAATCTAATTAAACTTTCTTCTCAGGCTCTTTAGTAATGTGGGTTGTAACTGCTATTTAATTCCTCTTAAAATGAGAAGCTCCAATTTATTCAGTGCAGATTGAAACAAACAAACAAACAAACAAACGAAACAACAACCCAAAAACTGTCTGCTTGGAGAGTGATGAATGCCATAATTCTAAATCTTAAAAATATTTTTTTTTTCATTCCTGAGCTAGCAGAATGCAGCTTCATTCTCATTTAATAATATTGATAAAAACAATACATCTATGAAATCCTTAAAAACAGAAATGTGGGGTAAGCCATTTTGGCAAAATAATAATAAAAAAATTCTGGAGTCAGAATAAAGAGATCAGTAATGCAGATATCTTTATAATATGTTCATAGTTTTATGATGTAAAAAATAATTAAGGAATGGTGAATAAGAGGAGTCAAGAATCCAGCTTGAGTAATAAACAGAGACAAGACTTGAAAGCTAAAGAGACCGATTCATTTTTTCTTGCTTTACTACTTAAAGAGGAAATAATCCATGGAAGCATCATTTTTCCGTTGTGCGCCTTGCAATCAGAACTGGAATTTTCCCTATAAAATTTTTATTAATCTTACAATGATGCATGGACAGTTGGGATTAGGAGGCATGGCAGAAAACAGTCACTCAGCCAGTGTAAAGAGAGGTCTACCAGAGAATGCCGAAGCTTTTAGAGACAGTGTTTGCACTGCCTTTTTTCTGCTCTGAAGATGGCATTTTTTTTGTAGCCCAGCACACCACCATAGGAAAGGCTCTTGAGCCAGCTCAGCTTGTGTAGATCTGTCCACACCTTCCACGGCCAGTACTGTGCCGTATTACTGTGGCCGCACAATTTAGCGTGGCTGTATGTGGATTTTCAGCCTCCCTGCCGAGTGTATGTTCTGCTTATGTGTTCCTGGAGGGAGTTCTCTCACCATGAGCTTAGGGGTATCTGCCATGCTCTAACAAGAAACATTTTGTGTCTTTGAATTATTTTTTTGGGGGTATATGTGAATATAATGGTCAGTGCTGTGGAAACCTAGTGACATAGCAAATTGAAGGAAAAGTGCACGTGCACATCTGTGTGGGCAAATTGCAAATTGCTCAGCTCGTCAAAATTATCCCAACCCTGTTGACTTTGGGGACTATACCGCCATCACAATTTACACAAGCTGGTGATCTGCTGCTAGGCTGTGATCATACTAAACAGGGATTCCTACTGATTTTTGAGATGTCATTCTTTTGTTAAAATAATCTCACTAAATTAAGTGTTTACTGTCTGTTTAACCTGATTTACTAAGAAAACGAGGCTGATACAATTACTAAGGTGGCCAGAGAATAAGGAAGAGGACAAACTGGCATGTCTAGAAAAGTGGCTTTTGTTGAAGATCCCTTAGTTCATTCAGCAATTTTTCCGCAGCAGTGCGTATCTCACTCGTCAGAGTCACGGACCGGATTGTTCTCTGTGCAATGAACAGAGGCTTTGTATCAATAAATAAATACATATTTTCTAATAGCAACCAAAAATCTCTTTGGGATTTTCAGGTAGGTTTGTATATTTATTAGGTACTCCCTCACCGCCCAGCCTCCTTTTCTATATAGTATTGTTCATGTGTTTTGAAGTATATTTATCTTTGTTGACAGTGTGAGAGAAATCCAAGGCGCTAGAAACATCTGTTAGCAAAATTGTTTTCATTAAAGGTGTCTTGTGGGGTGTTTTTTTTCTTTCCTGAATCCCTAATATATATCTTTCCCCTGCTGCTCAGCCCAACTGGTGCTGTTGCCTTCTGCTGTTTTTCTGGAAGTTGCTTAGGTATCACCCAGAGATAGCTTGCAGGGTATTTTTTGTTAGCATGGCTGACACTGTGTTGGCTTGTAGGGGAAAAAGACTGAATTATAGAAAGCCATAGAAATACTTGAAAATGAGAGTCTATGACACTTCTGAAAATACCAGCAACATGAAATGAGTTTAAACCATGGTGCAGTAATCTGCAGAGCGCTTAGGTTGGAAGATACTGCCATTTAAATAGAATTAACTTTTCTTTGTTCTCCTGTCACTTCAAATATTCCTACTGCCTGTGCTTTTATTGGTAAATTATATTATCAGTTTGAGAATTTGTTGGTGACAAAGGGGAAAGTATTTTAGTCAGTAAAACTGCTAGGGCATAAATAATGTGTGCTCTCCTTTGAACAGAGAAGAATGGCTCACAACAGCCTCGCTGCCTCAGTGGAGCAGCACAATCTGTCTGCTGCATGATGGCATCGCCGGCAGCCAAATACTCCCGTTTTTGTTTTAATGGAAGGGTTCTTTCACATTGCTGGTTTTACATGATGGGAATGCGGTTGGAAATGCTTCCTGTTCCATTCAGAAGCCCCAGGCTCTCTGTGCATTTCAGCTTCAAAAAATGACAGCTGAAACCAATTAAGCAGAATTATGGGACAGCTAAGTCACATGGAGATTTATCATGACTGAGGAAGAGGAGGGAAAGAGAATGTATTGCATCGGAAGTAGAAGTGACTACTTTAATTAGAAGAGAATGACAGTCACGTTATTATTATGGAGAAGGGCTGGCAAAGTAGAGCTCATTTCATGTCACCGGCCGTGCCTTTGAAAGGAGACATCCTGCCCTTTGTCTGAACACGTTTGTGTTTGGTGGCAGAGTCTTCTATTTCTGAGCAAGAGAGTTGAGCAAAATAGTCGACGTTAAAGCAAAGCATGGATTGTATCTGAGGACATTCGTAGCTTGTGGTTTACGCATCTATTCATAATTAGAATTCTTTCTTCAAGGGCAGAAGGGAGGAGTCTGAACCGTCAAGGTTTGTCTCATTTTTTTTTTTCTGTTTGCATACTCTCTTCCAGAAGTAGGATGCAATGTATATAAACCTTGCTTCAGCTGTATAAATATCAGCCTGCATTCTTTTGCCTTCAGCAGATGCTTATGCACAGTATGCTCACGAACATAAACACATGTGTCTACTAACATAAACCAGAGTCTTGCTGAATAGAAATGACCTTCATACACTTATACACTGCCACAAGTTTAAAGCAAAACCCCAATTGATTTCTTCATGTGAGCCTGGAGACAATATTTCATAAGGTAAATGAAACCTTTTGTGGTATTGTCATGGTAGTTGGTGGTGTGGGGGAGAAGTGAGTGAAAAACATTACAGACATTACAAAGTGAGTCTCAGCAAGTGTGCAGTGTGCATTTTCCTTTTTTTTTTGTACTATGTTTTTCTTGTGTCTTGACCCAAGCTTAATCCTTGTACAACTTTGTTGATTTTTATTCAGGCTCTGAGCAGTTATATTAGATAAGTAACTTAATCTCTCCCTCATTTTCATGTACCTGTAGGAGTTGTGATACTTGTCTCCATCACAGGGAGGAAAATACTCGAAATTCCTTGAAGTTTGGGTCAAAGCTGGGCATTCTCTGATGTGTTTCTACATACAGTTTCGCAACAGGAGAATGATGAAACCAGCATAGATGAGCATGAATTTTTTCTTCCCTGTCCTAGGAGGCATTGTGCGGTCTCTGGTCTAACCAGAACTTGGGCCATCTACCCCAGGAAGGGTCAGGGGTTTCCTAGTGGAGATCTGGTTACTTGAGATGTGCACTGAGGAAAGGGTTTGTGTTTTAACTCACTGAGAGAAGGTAGCACAGAGGCTTGACGGAGCCTTCTCAAGGACGTGGAGCTGTGTGTGCTAGAACCCTGAAGTCAAGTCACAGCGCTGGAACAGTGATGTTCTGGCATGATTTGGTAAACTACAACTGTATGAAGAAATAAAATACCAAAGTCTGCCTCGGGTTTCCTATATTTATTTTTAATTTCAGCCAGAATGGCCAAGATATCTTACACCTGTAGCTGGAGGGCCCTTGTTGTAAATATACAACGCTTGGAATTTGGAGAATGGGTCGCCTTTTTGGTGTGAGTGGCATTGAGCTATCATTTTGCAAATTGCCCCAAATTTGGTCAAGTGATAAGTTTCAGAAAAATTGTCATTTGTGCTTAAGAACTATGCCTTTGAAGATTCCCCCTCTCCTCTAAAAACTTGTCTTTAGTCTTTCACAACTTCAAATACAGTAGATTGCATCCCCGAAGCAAGTGAAATTGCTTCTGGGGGAGGCAATAGTGGGAGGGAAGATCAAATTGTTCACTTAAAGCATAGGAGATTTTGCACAAAACTTTGTTGTGTTAGTGAGGTGGCAAAGTCAAGTTCTTAAAATTGGAGGATGCCAAGATAAAGATGGCCTATGCCATCTCCTTTCACCAGCCTTCCGGAGGAGCCTGTTGTGCAGCTCTGCAGAGGACTGTGAGGTGAAGGCATGTGGTAATTGTTGAACTTTTCTCATTTTTTGTGGATGTTGGAACTATGGTGTCTTCTAGGGTTCCTGCCTCATTCAAAGTATCGTTTCAATTAAGGCGGGTAATACTGTTGTAGAGAACTGGATTCCATCCCTTCTACATTGGGAATCGTCATCATCACCACAATTTTATGATGTTATCGCAAATTGCTATCATCGCAGTTCAGATATGACTGACTAGTGCTATTTAACATGAGATTCTCAGTCTCTTTTGCAAAAGCGTTATGCGCTCACAGCTGTAACTGAAGTCAGTGAAAACACAGAAGGTGAAATAGTGCCAAGTACTTTGAAAAGGCAAAACCAAAGTGCTTTAAACTGAGTTCCCCAAATACTTAAGAATTTCTTCTCTTTGCTTCAATTCCCTACCTTATAAAAGGGAATAATGCCACATCTCCCCTGGATTGCTATGAAATTATTTTATGTTTGTGAAGCATGTGAATAGCGTAGCAATAAGCAGGGCAGGAAAACCTGTGAGATTAATATTTCTGCCTTCAAAGTAGTAAATAAGCCAGAGACTGCAAGCTGTGTGAGAATGGGGGGAAAAAAAAAAACACAAAACCAGCACAGCTGTTCTGTAATCGAGTCCCTCCTATTCTGTTCAGTGAGTGTGTCTAATCCTGTGAGGGGAAAAAAGTATGTGATCAAATTACGCATTTAAAAAGTTATCATAATGTGCATTTATTGGGCAAACAGATAAAAGGTTGGATAAACCCTGTTAATTCTGGGCTTTCCTAGCTTTTGAGTTCTTCACTATGGAAACCTGATTTATCTCTATTTAATGTTTTTGTGCAGCTGTTATAAACAGAAGAGTGCTAATAGATTATTTGTACATATAGGTGTGGGTAAATTGGTGGAGTGTTAAGAGCAGGAATGAATGGGATTTTGAATTTAAGCTGAAATATCGTATGTTCTGTCAGCATGGGATTGCTTGTGGTGATTTATGTGTGTTGGGGACTAACAGCATGGCTGATAAGAGTTGTTAAAAATTAGCTTGAAGCAGAATTGGTCTAGCCAGGTCCACCTGGGATCAAGATGTGTGTGACAGATACTTGCAATTAGTTGGAAGTCTCCTCACTGCGTTCCCAATGTATCCTACTTCCCTGTGAGGTGTCCTCCCCCCTGAGACAGTGGGGAAAGGATTGTAAAAGATGTGTTGGTCAGTCTGCGTCTTGTCTTCCTACCTTGTTTCGGCATAGTTTTATGTTATTGCCAATATGTAATTGTATCTTGAATTTTTTTTTTTAGGGTATATATTTTATCAGATCAAGGTGGTAACCACAGCAGAGACCCTAGTGTCAGAGTATGGCATGCTGTATCCGCAGCCGCTGTTCCAGAAGGTGTGTTGCCTTCTACCTTGAAATACAGCATGAAGAAAAAGACTCTGTTCATCTGTATAGTACCAATTTCATGGAATGCTGTTAGAAAACTACTTTCATCCAGTTTGCTCTCTGTTTTCTTTTTAATGCTTTCCTGAAACTTGCATTCATGTTGTCTTCTTCAGTGTCAGTTGAGCACAAAAGAACTGGAGCAGACACTTGCCCGCCAAAAGGGAAAACAGGTTTAGAAATAGCTGTCCCTGCAGTGCTGTCAGCTTTTCTGGCTATGCTAATATTTAATTCAATGTGCATTGAGTCCCTATCTTGGGAAAAGAAGAGCAGCTGATGCTGCCTTTGCTTTACTGTTACCTTCCTTTTTTTTTTTTTTTTTTTTTTTTTTTTTTTTAAGGTGAGGAACAATATACTGTGACTTTATAAGTTTCTTTCCCAGTTGGTACTGGAGTTGCTGAAGGAGAAGTTGCTTTTAGAAGGACTCTAACTTAGTTTTATGAGGGCAAATTCTCAAGAGATTTGAACAGAAATCCATTTACTGTCTGAATGGAGATTTGGTAGAGGTTTCGCTGTGTCTGTATCATGTGCATGGGGAAAAAATAGATGTCAAAAGACTGCTGCACAGTTGACTGTGTAAAGTTTCCAGGATTCTGTAGAAATTGCTGCATACATTGAATTTAGGTAGATGGAAGCATTCGTTTTTTGAAGGAAAGAACTACTGATGCAGAAGGTTATACCAGGCTACCAGTCATCCTGGTCTTTGGGGCAGGAAGAAGAGGCAAATGATGCATAACACAAGCAGGATCGTTGTCGATGTTCATGTTTGGGGGAAATGCATCCAAATAATAACTGAAATATACATAGAAGAAAATGGAGTTATCCTCGCAATTCATTACAAGTATATTGGAAACAAAAAGATGATTTATTGCTTTTCCTAGTGACGTGACTCTGAAGAGGATGTTCTTAAGAAAGCTTTTGGTGAATAGAAAGGTGCAGCTAGTGGGCAGCTGGGGTGCCGGGGCTTCAGGGATGGAACCTTCAGAAGTTGCATTGGGTTTGTCTTCCTCTGGTCTGTTTTCTGTCGGCTGACTAGTTGCAAATCGTAGAAGGTGAAGAAGACAGTAAGTTTCCCACCTACCAGGTTATCTGTCACCCACAAAGGCTGGAAGACTGAAACGTGGGGAAATGATAATCCTCCTCCTTAAGCCAGCCCACGTGAGGGAGTGTGCCGTGCTCGTTGGCCATGCTCAGCGGCGTCTGAGGTGCTGTGGTGGGGGTGGGACAGCATTGCCCTGTTCTCCCTGACGGGCTTTCTAAAGCAGAATTTCAGGCCTTTTGTTAAACTTCTCCCAAGCACTGCAGGTGCTATCACTATTCAAGGATTTTTATCAAAGTTAGAGAATAGAACATGTTATTCCATCAGGCTGCCATTTCTGTGCAGTAAGAAATAACCTATTAGAACAGGGGGAATCCCCCAAACTTCTTATTTGACACCAGCCACAAAGACTAACATCACCTATAGTAATAGTGTTTCAGCTGATATTTTGCCAGAGGAAATCTGTTGTGCCAGGGTTAGTACCCAAAAACTGTCAGATTTTCCAAACAAATATTTGACAAGGTTAGCAGATGACTTTGTTGAGGTATTGATTCCTTGGTATTGATACGGTAAAACAAGGCAAAACTGTGTAATGCGATGATGCATGCTGAAGGATGACTGGTCCATTTTTGGCAAGGCTTATTGATACAGTCCCAGAAAACTAAGTGGGAGAATAGAAGGGGAATATGAACCTGAAGTGGTTAAAGATATTACAGAAACTAAGAAAAAGTCCTTAAGCTAAACATAGACTTGATGAAAAATGCACTTTACTGTCAATAACTATTCACTAGTAGAGGTGGGGTTTTTTTATTTTCTTTGTAAATGCATTCACTGATGTGTTAACTATTAATGGAAGTATTGCTTGCTGTAGCCTGTGTTTTGGAAGAAGCTCTGTTGTGTTGTTCGAGCGTGCCCTCTGCGCTTATGTTACTCACGCTGTTCATTTTGGGACTCAAGCGAAGCTGTGCTAGTGCACAACCTAATAAACCAGTGCATCTTATGTCATGGCACTGTTAATTCTACGTGCACAGTGTATTTTCGTAGTGTATGACTTCAGAAGAAAAAGTTACATAGAACAGTTGTGGCTGGTGCAAGTTTTGTGTCTTAGATGATGTGAACTTTCCTACGTATCTATGTAACTCTGCAAAAGAGCACTAGAGAATGGCTTCTGGCCTCGGAAATGCTGTACGGAGAAACCATTTTGCTATGTCGAAGGCAGCTTTTGTCCAAAACTCTCACCTTGAAAACTGCCTATATTTAGTTGGGCTGTACGTGAGGCAGGTATTGCCAAGTAGCTTTTTGAGGAATGCTGGATGATTTTTGCCAGATGTGTTCAGAAACCAGATGTGGAAGGCAGAGTCAGTTTCCGAGGTTTTGGTGGTTAATCTAATGCATATTTTTGCTTTGTTTACTCTGAACATAATTCCAGAAGCTGAGTTGTGCAAGCAAATCAGAGAAGCAACATGCCATGAAAGCGTTCTGCTGACTGGTAGGAAAGTGAAGAGTGCAATAGAAAAAATCAGAGAAAATACTGTTTCCATAGTAAAAGCAATAAATAATTATTAATTAAAAATAACAGTAATGTATACATTGCGAGCCTGCTTATTTTCTGAAGACATTTTATCATATATTTGCAGGGAATATGGGCAACTATGAAGCTAAAATTCCAAGTTTTCAGTCTTCAGTGAAGTTGTTTTCTAAAGTATCTGTAATTAATAGCTGCATATGTGCATAATATATTCTTCTTTTTGTGCTGGAAAGTATCATTCAGTACTCTAATTTGCAATACCTTTCAGATGTATTTTCTAAACCATTAACCCATCTTAATCTAGAATTACCATAAAATTATATTTAAAAGGTGATGTTTTAATGTGAATAATGAGAGTAGCATTTGAGGTTCTCCCTTTAGGATCTTCCTCGTCCCTCCAGATATTACCTGTATGGTGTTGATGGTGATATTGTCCTGACAAGGTATAAAATGATATTAAAATTCAAATAATTAATTTACTATATACAGGATGTTAGGAAAAATTTACGTTCGGTGAACATTCATATCAGTCAAGTTACCAAGGTTGTTAAATAAAAGGGAGTGTAAAGGTACAAGTGTGTGTGTGCACATGTGAAAAATCTCCTTATTTTCCATTTGTTCTCTCCACTCCTAAGTAGAAGGATATTTATTGCTGCAGTCATACAGATATTAATACACTTTTTTCCATCTGACTTTCTTTTAGCACACTGATTTATGTCAGTACATGGACAAACACCCTGGAGGGCTTCATCCAGAAAATGTGAAGGTAAGAGTCAAAAAGAGCACACATTCAAAACAAACACAGTAACAGTAACTTTGTGTAAAATGTCATGTCAGTTGTTTCATAGAAACTGATTATTAGCTAAAGGGAAACTGATTGGCGTATGAACTATATTTTAAAATATTTTTTTCTTAAAAATAATTAAAAATGCAATTATTTGAACATTCCCACAAAAGAAATTGTGAAATCTGTAAAACTGGTTCAGAGCCAGAATATATGAGTAAATACTGTTACAGTGTTGGTAACCCCTCCCCTCCATTCAAACATTTGCTCTTAAAACAAGACAATGCTGCCCTAAAACCCCCGCGTAAACGTGCTTTAGGCAGTAGTACTAGATCTTCAGTGAGGTAAGTCATTGTGGGTTCACTGAGTTTGAGGGAACTGTAATGAGTTATATTAGCTGTTTATATGAGCATATAAAACCTTCCCTGATCTTTTTGCTCACATACTTCGATGAAGCATTTTCATAGCTGATCTCACTTTTGAAAAAAATTTTTCCTTCTAAGGTAGATACTGAGAATCATCACGCAGGAAGGAGGGAGTTTAATAGCAGGATTTAATGGAAAAATAGATTGGTAGAGACTTGATCCAGTTACTTTCTGGGAAGTCAGCCAAATTATTTTAGCATCAAATGGAAGCCAGTCAGACACGCCGAATGTGTCGTGTGTGTATAGATCACCCAGATGATATTTGTTACACTTGTCTTGCACTTTGACATCAGTCCCATTGTTGTTCCACTTTGGAAGTGTTTAAATCTTCACTTGTCATCCTCTGAGAGCTTTATTCCAGTATTTAGTTTCTTGAAATTGAGCGGTTCATGGAAAAAACAAATCTCTCTTTCCTGGAAAACTCAGAAGGCCTGTTTGGTTTAAGAAAAGAAAATATTTTAAAAAGAGGAAAGAATTTTTTTTTTTTCCATTAGCTGATTATTTGTACATCAACTAGTTGTATAATGTAGATTGATTAATTTTCTGTGTTCTTTCACTGGAAAGTGGCATCTACAGCATATGAAATTAGATGAGAACGGCTGCCATTAAAAAAAAATCATAAAAATTCTTCCTAATATTTGGCCAAACTAAAAAAAAAAAAAAAAAAAATTTTTAAAAAAACACATGGTGATTTCTCAAAAAAAGTGTCT
>VYZM01009177.1:195296-208778 GCA_013398915.1 Dromas ardeola
AAAAAAAAAAATTTTTGAAAACACATGATGTGTATACTGCAAGATAGTGTCCTTGTAATGTAAGACTGTCACTCAGACATTTTGCTAGCGTGGACAGGGAAAGCCCATGGGTCTCCTCCCAGTGCCAGCTTCACAGTGCCTCTGTGAGTGCGGCACTTTGAAATGGCTGAAGATGGGTGAGGTGGGACCTGCTTTTCAACCAGTAAAACTTCTGAGCTTTCTTCACTGCTTAGTTTCCTAAACAGAGTTTCATGTGCTCAATGTGCTTGTTAAAACAATAGTTTTATGTTTCATTTCCCTGTGTGGATACTTTTACATTCGGCTCTCTGAGGTTTGGGATGAGCTAAGACTGGCTTTGAAAGTTCTTCGTGCTGCTTCAGATTTGTAAGACCTCCTCCAAGGCTGCAGTGCTGTATAACTGGAGATCTAATACACAGTAGTCATTGTAGCTGTAATTGTTCCCCGCTGAGAACACATCGCGATTCACATAACTGTACTTTTTCTTGGTCATGTGAGGGCCCAGTGAGTTTGTCTTTGAGGAGGATAGACATACGTGGATAATTGGGCTTGCTAATGCGTCACTCCTCTAAATCCTGAGATACCTGTCTTTTAAAATGGGAGCTGCAGTGGGAACTGCAACAGCAGCATTTCCCTTTCAAATTTTGCTGCATGTATTCCTGTGGCTATCTTTACCACCTAACAACAGTGTTCAGGAACACTTCTGAAGCTTACGGACACGTTAGAAATATTCCTTTGAGTAGCCAAGTGTAGAGTCCTGATGTGCTGCTAGTTGAAGCTTTTTAAAGTCCAGATGGATTATTAATAAAAAGGAACCTGGGAAAAAAAGAGAAGAAACATTGGGAAGTTGGAGCAGATGAAACTACCCCTCTACGATGAGCAATCCCATTGGATTGAGGCCTTGAGCAGCCTGGTCTAGTGGGAGGTGTCCCTGCCCATGGCAGGGGGGTTGGAACTAGATGATCTTTAAGGTCCCTTCCAACCCAAACCATTCTATGATTCTATGATTCTATAATTAAAATTCTTTTTCTTTCTGTTAAATAATACTAATGAAAATTGATTATATGTATTTAGTAGACTCTCTTGCCAGGCCAGCAGCAAAGGCTAGCCTTAATTCTTGCAGTAATTATTAAAACCTATCATGATGATTTGGGCTCCTGCCGCTTAAAAAGTGAAGCAGCCTTCCTGGGGTTTTCGGTAAAATACCTGCTCTCAAAGCTACGAATGAGAATTAGCCGCTTAGCCCAACAGAGTGATTTCTTCAGCTGGGAGGACAGGAGCTGCAGAGGGAAGGGAACCCAGTCACATATGCTAACAACTCCCAGACCTTCACCAGCATGCAAAACTAAAAGCTTGCGCTCCTCTCTTCTTACACAGGAGGTACGATGGTTACTACATATTATCTTAATGCTTTGTTGCGCTGTACTCAATTTGTCGACTTAAGCAATTTTGTTTCTGAGACTTTGCCACCTGTTTTAGTTTTAGCTTCTGGACAGAGCTGTCTATCTGGAGCTACAGCTGATTTTTAAGGGTTGAGCTGAGCCATGTTAATTAGCCTTCTCTCCCTGCCAGCCCCTTCTTGCTAGCGTCCTTCAGGAAGTTCACTTTTAGGAAGACTTTTAGACAGTGTTTATTCAGAATCACTGGTTATGTGATCCCTAAATCCATTTTAAAAAAAACTTCCAGTTGAGCAATTGCATTGAAGTAGCAATAAATTAGTCTCGGCTCTCTGGGGCTGACCTGTGGGATTAAGCCATTGATGCTCTCCCAGTATGACAAAAGACCCCCTGCCTTTTAATTTTGTTCTTGAGGAAAGTATTGCCTACTGATGGATATTCCTTTCTGGCTTGTTGCCAGTTATTATAAATACAAAACCCACATAATTGCACGTCTTTCTTTTTCCAAAGAATATTATGCAGTAGCTCCTGTAAAACAGTACTTTATAGGAATGCAGAAGCAAAGCCATTATTTACTTACGTTTTGGTTTTATAGGACATCTTCAGCTTAATTATATTTCTGCATTTTCTCCGTATTTACAAGCTAAAGACAATGTGTGTTCCCTCAGGCTTACTTTTAGATGAAGAATTGTAAATAGAATAAAATCCAAATTACTTTGATGGACATACATATTGCTGTCCCCTTGGGTGTTGTGTTTGACGTTGCCTTTCTTTGTGGTTTCAAATAGGCTATTTGCTGTCACTTAAATATTTTAAATAAAGCGTAAGCAGAATATTGTAAGTATGTGGAATTATAAAGAAGAATGTCTCAATTGGCAGTTGTAGGAGTCTTGGGAAAGTATGTTTAAGCAAACAAAAAATATTGCGTCTTAAAATATTAGGTTTAGCATTTTTAGTGGTACGTGTGTATTCAGACATAATGATTTCAGAATTTTCTAATTCATATATGGAGGCCCAAGTCTTACAAATAACACCAGGTTTTAAACCCTCCAAAGAATTTGTATGCGAGGCTAAGATGTTATTATCTAAGGTTGTTTTTAAAATAGCTATGTTTTTAAAATAGCTATCCCTGGGAATGTTAAACCGAGTATCCTGGTGACATAAATACGGTTAGGTACCTGCAACATCTTTATCAGGTAGAAGGGAAATTGGCAGAAAGCAGTTGTTACAATTCAAAGATTCTCCAAACTCTGTTAGCTCCATATACACAATTGTATACAACTTTGGTAACTAATAAGCCTGCATATCTGCTGGTTATTTACAGCTTTATATTAATATACTGTGTTTGGTATTACAGTTAGAGATGAGGAGAGAAAAGGTAATTAGTTAATAAGTCCCTGTTTAGTAGGCGCAGCCGCATCTTCTCTTCTCTTCTCTGGTTTTGAAGATGTCTTTCTCAGTTTTTCCAAAACTGAAGGCAAGCAATAAATCTTAAGTACGTGGCCCCACGTATAATTATGTTTCTGTTGGGAGCTACTGCTGCAGCTTTGTACATGGTTGGAGCTAAAAGCTGTTTTATAGGTGTATACCATGTGGTGCTTGCCAAGCTTCAAAACGTGTCTGTGGCAAAATAAGGTACAAGACTTGCTCCTGACTCTCCCTATGCTGTTCCTCCTGGCCTGGAGTGCTGAAATCTGTACTCCTGGCTTTCTTTCCTACAGCTGTTGCTGCCTTTAGAGATAGTTCATACTTCTTGGACTCTGAATTTAAACATCTGGATTGCTTCCTACAGCAGGAACTCTAATGGGTCACTGCAGCTAACTGACCCTGACGGGTTTTTTTTTATGTTGATCTTCATTCTAATTTGTGTTCCTTTCTGTCTGGTACAGGGCTGTCTCAACCAGAGACTTATCTTTTTGGATCTCCTGAGCCTTTGTTTGCAGCTGTCCATAAATGGTTCTTGTTTTGTAAATTCATAATTTAATTTTTAAGTCTTTTTTGTGTGTTTCAGCATGTCCTGCGAAAATGTAACTGTTCTTACTTAACTTCTTTTAACCTTTGAAATATCATCTTTATTTTATCTGCATGTTTTACTCCATATTATTACATTCTCAGTAATGCAAGTAAATTCATCTTAATGTTTTGATGCATTTATTTTATAGCTGAGTCCATTTTCTGTAACTCCTATTACTAGTGGAACAAGTGGAGCACAGGCTTGCATCTGTCAAGCCTGCATTGCTTGTTTGCATTCCTGCCTTAAAAATAAATCTATTAATGAAAGCTGATTTGCTTTTTAATTAGTGATGCTGCATTGAATAGCTCTAGTCTTTTGGGAAAAGCATCCTCATTTTTTTCTCTCTGCCTTTTTTCTTCTACTTACAGTGTTAGAGGTAATACTGATTTGTATGAGCATTCAACTTCAAAAAAACATCTTTGACAAAATAGAGAGACACTTGCCTCTGACCCATCGTTCCTCAATCCGTGCAACACCAGCCTGAATGACAACATGGTTGTCACCCAGACAAAAACTGTCTCTGTCTCTTAATCACTCTCAAAATCTTTTACTTCAGACAACTTGGAAGGCTCCTATCGTCGACTATGACCAGAGGGAGAAGGAACTTCCAGTTTGTTCTTGTTCCATCTAATATTGCTGCTCTGATTTGTTCTTCTCCCTGGGCACCTTTTCTCTTGCCAGGGCCAAAAAGCGTAAGAAGAAAGCAGGCACTTCTGTCGAACTTCGCATGCAGGGAACAGGAATATTCAGCCTTCTCCCACGAGCTTTCAAGACTTCAGCTCTTACCCGTCTCAATTCTGAGCCTTCCTTGCTCCTACGAAGCAGGGCACAGCAGTCTTCTGTGCATAATTGATGGATATTTTTGAAGGAAAACCTCAACCAACTAAGCCCTACCCCCGCCACAACCTTTAAAAATGAGTTTTATCACTGTAATATTGAGTCAGAGAAAACAGTTGACTGTCAAGGTCACATGTGAGATACGTGGCAAAGTGTGGAGTGGAATTTGGGTATTAAGTTTCCTAGGAAAGACCAATAATCTCTGTAAAAAATATGCTTAAATTTCTGCAAAAAAAAAATTAACTAGTTTAGTCTTAAAACTTATGCAAAAATAGTTTAAAAGAAATGTAATTAATTGGAACTATTCAAACATATGGGATGGTGCAACATTTTTCTGTGCTAAATGCTCAAGAAGAGATCAGTCAACTTTATAGCACTCTAAGTTAAAAAAAAATTAACAAAAATCCCAAATCAGATAAGAAAAAAGTATTGGATTTATTAAACCAAAGTTTTATTACTGGCCTCTTTAACAAGATGAAGTGCCCATTGAATTGAAGATGTTGAAATACAGTGTATGTTATCTGATGTTATCAGAAGTCTCTGGCACGTAATCACTTGTGAAAATTAATTTACTCCTCTCCATACTGCAGTACTGACAACATTGTCATTAACTAATGGTTGCAGTTTTTAAAGTTCAATCTGTTTTTGTGAGGTGAGTAATTTTGGCACTTAATGACTAATGTGAAAATTAATAATCTGAGTCAAAGCCATAGGGTAGTTGTCATCTGATGTCTTTTGTAAACATAAATATTTATCATTGAACTGATTATAGCTTTAGAATAATCTGAAGCACAAAGGGTAGGGAAGCATTCAGAACATGGAAGGATTAGGCAGCTCCTGTATCCCATCCACGTGAGGCTTACTGTACTTGAAGTGCAGCTGCTTGAACTTTGGCAGTAGCAGAGCATTGTGCACTGGCTCTTGCTAAGCAGTAGCTCCGTTCATTAATAGCAAGATATAAACCCAGATGCTTGTTAGTAAAGCATAGTATCTGAAAAGTATGATAAAAATGCTTTGGGTTTTAGGTTACCGTTGTGTTATCGATGTAGGCCTTCCTGGTGGGCTTCTGTTTTCTTTCCATTGTGTGATTGTATAAACGTCTGTGGCGTGGACAAGAGATTTGTGGTCCCCCTTTTTTGTGGGAGATGGGTGTTGAATCACATGGCCAGTCCTGCATCCATATGTGACAAATGCATGATTATGTGGTGTAGGGGAAGCTGTGGCATGTAAGCGGCATGTAACTAGAGGTGTCTGACCAAAAGATTGACTGGCATAGACTTAGGTACACAGGAACTGGGCAATTAAACCATGATAGTATATCCAGCTATGATGAATTTTCGTGTCTTGTTTCACCTATCATATTGACTCATTTGAGTCTGGAGAAAACGCTCTTTTACTCTGAGGTGAATACCTGCTATGGTGGTCCTTTTAATTTTATTGGTCATTACTGGAAGCAAATGTAACTAATGTCATGCTTTTGAAATCTCTCTCCTACTCGCTGAAATTAGTGATGCTGCTGATGTAGAGTTGAATTAAAAATACATTTCAACAGATATGCTAAGGAGGAAGCGATGCTGTTTAATGTGGTTGAGAAGTTGCTATTTTTCATTTCTCAGTCAGCGAACAAGCAGGTGTACAGCAGACAGAATAATGTTATGCCAAATTAAGGTCGTCTTTTACACATGGCATTGAGAATTGATTATTTAAATTAGACTTTTTAGTTATCAGACATTAAATATGGCATCAGCATTTCACTTTGTCAGTCTTGTCACTTAAAGTAATGATTTGATAATATGCACAACTGTGAACAGTAAACGCAGAATCTTCATCAGTGTGTTAAAATTCATGCTAGAAGAATGTCACTTTCCTATCTAGTGTATGTAATTTATTGTCTGTATGATCTGTATGGTTCACATACGGCAAAAAAACATGCAAATATTGTAGGGATGAAGAAGACACTTTTCCCAGAATCTATAAAATTGGTGAGGCACCAATTGGCCACCTTGACCTAGTTCAGCATGGAAGTGAATTGGTGAAAGGTAGAAAAGGAGATTTAATTGAATTTAATTTATTTTTACTTTTGCCATTCAGGAGAAAAAATCTGAGAGTTCTTCCACTTATTGAACATTAGCAGATGACTATAACGGATCATAAGGGAGTGTCTTTATGCTCAGTTAATTAAGCACACCTTCCTCATTGCAAATGACTGTAGTAGTACCCAGAAGGGACAAAAAATGATTAAAAGAACATCAAAGAAAATAGAAGTTAGCAAATTAACACTTTCCAATCTCTTTACTTTGCAGTTCTGCTGCAAATAAGTGGAAAAATCTGTATCTTTTTTTAAAGTAATGATACAGTGTGCATTCCCAGTGGTTGTAATTGTATGCATTTCTGTGTGACATTGTCTTTGGTAAGAGTCTGGTGTAAGGAATGTAGGAGCAAGTTAGAAACCTTTATAAATGTGTTTTGGAGTGAATTATTTTAAAATTCTTTTGGAGAGAACTCGGTTGGTTCCAGGGAGGTCAGATAGGAGAACCTTTTACTGGATAAAGCTTATTGTGGTCATGAAAATCACACTGATTCAAATGACTAATAATTTTTTATTCAGATAGAATCCTTTATTCTTAGGGATGCAAATTTATCTCAAGTCAACACTTTGTTCCCCGAATTTCTTCTTCTGACAATTTAAGCAAGAGAATCTACAAAGCTTTGACCTAAAAAGTCCAGTATTTCCCCAGGACATTGTTAGGAGTGAAAAGTTGGATTTCCTCTCATGGGTATTATCCTGGTTGGGAGGAGCGAAAAGAATAGCAAACCAACAGTGAGAAAAAAGATTGTGCTTGATGAGCTTTTGACACGCTAGCAGAAGTCACACAGAGACATTTCGCGTTGCTTCTGCGATAATACATACTACCAGGTAGTTTTTTCTTACGTTAATGGTTTAAAACAAGTAGATCTAAAACTCCCAAGTGATCTGGTAAACTCAAATGTTACTGACAGTTGTGATCGGTTGTGTTAATTTCCAAGGTTGAGAGATAGTACTGTGGGGATTTATTACCTCGTTCTTCCTTGCTAAATACCCAGTAATTCACAGAAGCTTGTAATATCCTGTGGATGGTAGGGAGAAGTACACTGGGTGCAAGCATGAGATGAAGTGTCCTGGGCTGGGTTTCTTTTACTGGTATTTTTATATTTGATGGCCTGTTAAGACTGAATATGATATCGATTGATGCTGAATACACACAAGGGGAATTCAGATGATTACGTGATGCTCAGCTGGTGTGCTTTGATACATACAGCAAGCAGGAGAATTAGTGTTATCATTGATGAGTGATAATAAAGCTTGTGCGGCATTGTGTATTACTTTGCCAAAGTAACTATGCTAATACAGCAATATGAGCTTCCTAAAGGACTGGCACATTAATCCAGTCTTGCTTTCAGCTTTCTTCTCAACTGACGTGAACTCCTGGTGCAGGTTAGCTCAGCTCCATTTGCAGTCCCTTGCTGCAGAGAGAGCAGAGCCAAGAGTTTTATGCATTTTCTGTAGAGTAAAAGGTTCCATGTAGCTTTCTACTTCTGTATCTAGGGCCAGGTCCTTTATTCCCACAATACAACATGTGGTAAAGGAGCTCAAATGCAGGAAATCATTCAGAAATACTTCTCTGCCATCAGGGAAAGACAGTTCCTGACTTTAAAAAGCCTCCCACAGGCCTCATTAGTCTGTTCTCTTGGGCAGCATCTTTCTTGTCATTGAGGTCCTCGATGCCTCAGCAGACACCGTGTGGAAATGGTACATCTTCTGGAGAATCTCTCTGGGCATGTCGAGAATTTCTTTCTGCTTTTCACTTATCCCAGTATCCTTTGCCAGAAACTCTCTACCATCTCTGGGAATGGAGAACAACTGTGTGGAGTCATCTGAGCACTTCTACACAAATCACCTGTACATGAGGAGGATCCTTTATCATTAGACTGATCAGAGCTTTCTGAACCTAAGTCAGAAAGTGTTAACTCCCGTCACTGCCACGTGTTGGATGTGTTTTGAATGGCCTGTGTCAGTGTTTAGTTTGTAAGCTCATTTGGATGAGAAGAGCTCAACATCCTATGTGACGTTCAGAGGCCAACAAGATAGTAAAGCATTGTGCTGCACACGACCGTCTTGCAGCTGTTAGATGTGTGTGTGTAATGGTCTAGGTTGTACACTTACCCAGGCCCTTGAAAACCACCATGAAAGCAGGGCTATTCCTCCAGGCAGCTGGCAAGTCTCTCAGAAAATGCAATTGGTTTAAACAGGCATTTGGTCAAATGTTGCGTGTAGCTCAAGTGACTATCCAGGCCTTATGCTTGAAAGCCTATGTAGGTGCTAACGTTTTTGTGGACTTGAGTCCTTTCTCTTGTAAGTTTTAAGAACTGCTAATATTTTTTTAATATCACAGTCCATAAACCCCAAATTAGCTTTGACCTGCATGCATTTTTCTCACTGACAATGAAAATTCTTCATGAAAATATGTTGCTCATTAAAGTGAAAGCTGCATAACTGTTAGGGGAAAAAAAGGTATTTTTTTTCATGGCTATAATAAATAAGCAGGGCCTGAAGCATGAGTATTAAATTTTGTTTGGTCTGGGTGTAAAGCGTTGAGACTCCTCATGTTAACCCTTGCTGAAAACCTGACTTTTAGAGACAAATCCCATTCCCGTTTTCTGTCTCTTACGGCTCTCATCACAATGACCCTTGTCATTTTGTGAGTGTTTCATTTTATCACCAAAACCTCTGTTCTTACTAATAAGCTACAAACTGTACACGAGTGATGTCCTAGTTTGTTTATTACGGGTTATGTGACACTTATAAGCCTTGTGTAGGACCATGCAAAATTAAAATTACTAACATGAAAGCTCAAGAATCAGGCATATGTATCATTTCTACCCTCACAACCAACCCGTTGAAATGCATATGGAATTTGCCATTGACTCCTTTTAGAGTTTTGCTCTGGTCCACCGGGCGACCATCCTGTGGCCTTGGGGAAATGGCAGTTCAGTTGCTTGTTCAAAACCCTCCGGGCAGAAGCCCCGCGCTGAGGTTTCACAGTGATCAGAATTGAGCGAGCTGGAGGAAGGAGCAAGTAAGATCCGAGTACGACCATGATAGGTGGTATGCTGATTTCAGATCGGATATATGGGTAAGAGGTGACGGTACCTTATCTAGCATTCATTTCTGTCCTTGTGAAGGCAATGCAGATAGCTTTGAAGGGGAACAGGTTTCTGGGACAGGGCTTTCCTCAAAGACAGGGGAGGGAACTTGGCTGTGAGAAGGCAGAATTGTTTCCTGAGGCATCAGAAATGGTTCTTTCCAATTTGTCTTTTCTTTTTGCGGAGTGGGGAACCATTGGGAATGGAGAGCTTCTTCTACTGTTGTCTCTTCCCAAGCAATCCCAAACGGCCTGTGATTTGTAGAATGCTCTACTGCCAGGTGTTAAGCTCATGTTTTCACTTAAATCTTTTCACATTTAAGAAAGAGAAGAAAAAGAAAAAGAAAGGTGAAGAGGAAAAAAGAAAGCAACAAAACAATGGCTGAATTTACCCTGTAACGAATTCAGGGAGATCTTTTCTCCTTCTCTTTCATGATCTTCCTCCAAGGAGGAAGTAATTGATACAGTGTACATGAGTGAATTAATTGACTTTTGTGGAAGTACTTGATGAGTACAGCATGTCTACAAGTTTGGAATAAAAGTATGTTCCAAAGCTGTCCTCAAGAGTAGACGTTTATTCTGTTTATCTGGGAAATTGTTGGGTTTTTTTCTTAGCATGTTGTGTCAAATCACTTGATTCTTTGCATTAAAGCCAAATGAAAGCCCACATTAATAAATGTATTTTGATTACAGTGCTGTAAGATAACGTGATAATTGAAATTTCTTTGCATATTTAAAAATAATGTTTGAAGTTAAATACTGTTGATTTAGCCTAGCAAACTGGATATTTCCTCCATCTTTTTATTAAGAAAATACTAATTTTAAGGCATTTAATAGAATTTAGTTTATATTTTAAGGCTGTAATGAAAGCTGTTTCTGCTTCCTGCCCTTATTAAAATAGTTTTTGTGTACGATGAGTTCCATTTTAACCACAATTCAAAAAGGAATGTGCATGTTACTTATGACTTTCCTGCTATTCTTTCGTTTCTGTATTTTGCTCTTAGGTTTCCTCAGCACATTGTTAAACCCAACCCTGGCAAGAAGGTGATTGATATGGCTCTTTGTGCCCTGGCTATACAGCTAAACATACAGTGTATTGTGTCTGCACTCAGGGAAAAAAATGAAATGCAATTAAATTCATTTCAACTTCAGTAACATGACATTTCTGTTTCTTTCATGTCAGCCTTTATTCTCTTCTATAATCAGATTTTGTAACCCCTTTTATAATGTCTCTTCACTTCAGCAGTCACTAAATAGGATGCTTGTGTTGCAAGTTAATTAGAAATTCTCATGTGCCCGGGTTGACTTTTCCCAAACCTTTGGTGTGGTTTCCACATCTTCTGACAGAGCACGTTTCATCGGCTGCTGAGCTGTGAGAAACAGGGTCCACTCTTGAATCCTTCGTGTTTGGCTTTGCAAAGGCTTGTTGTGTTCCCATTTGGAAACTAGTATTTCTTAAAATATTTCAGGCAATAGAAGGGTCTGTATATTGGGAGAGATTTTTCAAAACTGCAAAGAAAACTCCTGGGAAACGATCGTTCACCCTTTGTGTTGACAAAATCCATGAGGGTAACGCTTACAGCCTTTCACAGCAGGTGCCAATAAGAATGCAGGAGAACGATGGGAGAGGAGATGAAAAGGGAAGGACAAAAGATCTCCATCATCCATCTCTGTTGTTCATAAATGTAAATCACAAAAATACACAATATCAATGCTTAGCTCTAGGGAAAGCATTTGTAAAGTCCAGTGAAGGGTTAAAAGAAACATGGGGGATGAGTTAGGTTCCTGTCTGAATTTACCTTAAAGTCTGTTATAATTAGGTTTCAAAAGTCATCTTTAGGTTCCGTGAGAATTACTATTTCCTAATGAAAAATACATAAGCAACTCCAATCAAAAAAAACCCCGAACTTTGAAGGAGAAAACCTATCACACTTGCAGATTTCCTTGGGTACACAGGCATTATTGTTATATTATTAATTTCTTCTTTGTTTTAGCTCCAGTGTACCATCCCCCAGCCTTATCTCCCCATCCCTATCCACCCTGTACTGTTGTTTCCTATAATTAGTGAAGATACACATCTGTCTTCAGGCTACCACCTAATCTCTAAGGCCATATGGGTAAATGGAATATAATTATAATTTGGTAGAAATTGAGCCTTCTGCACATGGTTGTATTGCTCTTGTTCTTTTTAAAGCAGGCAAATTGAATCTATGATATAGTAGGGCTCGGAGGCTGGGGTTAGTCATTGCGAAGTACATATTTTTTAGATGGAAATTTCGTTGTGTTAAATTTGGGTGGGAATTACACCAGTTTGGGAGGAATTCTGACACAATGTTACCACAATATGCAAGTACCCTGCATATTGTGAAGAAATCACCTGTGGTTATATGCAAAATATTAACAGAGGTCATTTTTTGTCCCCCTCTTTTTCAGTTATTTTTATTTCAGTTGCTGCGAGGACTGTCTTACATCCACCAGCGTTACATTTTGCACAGGGACCTGAAACCACAGAATCTTCTGATCAGTGACACGGGGGAGTTAAAGCTGGCAGACTTTGGTAGGCAAGCAGTTAATTACAAGTCTCTTATAATGTTGTAGGAATGTCAGACAGATGGTTCCATTGATTTCTCTTCCCCCCACCCTATTCCTTAGACACACCTTCTTCATTGTAGATAATTGCACATTTTTCTCCTGAGCGAAGAAATTGATTATGGTCAACAACATGCTTGATTAAAAGGGAGCAAGTGAAAAACAAATATATACTCCAGTTCTCACCAGGAAGATAATGCTGAAAGTATTTCAATTTTATTTACCATGAGACCTCTGAATTAGAATTCAAAACCTTTAAAAAGAAAGGAAAAAAAAATAGAGTCACACCTGAGGAAATACAGACTATATGAAGAGTACAGTCACTTTATGGAAGCAGCTCTAGGGTTGTGGAGATCTGGATTAACTTTCATAAAATGGTCATTGAAAGAGAATGAAGGACACAAGAATAAATATGCCTTCTAAAGAATAAAGGAAGCTAGGACCACCTGGACTGCGTTCAGTATCCATTAGTCCCTTATGGGGAAGCTTTATGTGGAGAATAAAGTCAGGGGAGATTGTCCGCTAAAAGGTTAGCCTTTTTTCCACTTTTTAATTTATTTTTTTTTTTTTAATACTTTCTGTTGCCTCTACCGGAGCAAGTACTCTTTCCTCTGAAAACCAATGTGAATGCAGATGTGGAAAATGGCAATATTTTTCTTTAGTGGTTTTTACAAAACGTTGTAGGAATTTTTCTTTCCTGTAGGTCAATTTCTCAGCTACTGGTTCCAGCAGAACTTCTGAAGTCAGCTGAAAATGTGACCTATCGGCTTTTTTAAAATGTCTTTTATTTTTATGACTGCTATCCACATTGGGCTTCACATTTCATGCAGCAGCAGTAATGAGGGAGCCTTATGTGCTAATTGGCAATTTCACTGTTAATGCAGTCGTGCTTTTTTGTCTTTTAATTAGCATTATTGCAATTAACAGCTCAGTGTGTATTTGCTATGCTGGAGAAGGGAACAGGACTTCAGGTGGACACAGTCCACAAGAACTTGATTGGCCTTTGGATTGTAAGGCAATTAGAGAAATAGTATTAGAAACAATTATTATCTGGTTTTACATACCATTTTCTGTTTCTGTTTTTCAAAAGTTGGAAGATGCTAGAAGTATTTTAAAGATATTCTTAAAAAAAAAGCATTCCTTTGTGTTCCATTTTACTATGAGATTTCATCTCCTAAATACATGAAACAGGTGAATCATTAAGTGTTTTTGTAGTGAAATATGAATTAGTCCTCTGTTGAAGGTGGTGTGCTGTTTGAGATGACTAGTTTTGTTGTATCATTTGTATGCATAAAACACTACGAACTTGTCTGACTTCCAAATATCCCCATATTTTAAGTCCTTCAAGAAATTGTGGTGATGGTGCTCTAGCTTAGGTGAATACCGAAAACTCTGTAGATGATCTTACAAACTTTTTTGTATATAAAATGTTTCATATGGGGGG
>VYZM01009177.1:217263-254608 GCA_013398915.1 Dromas ardeola
AAAAAAAAAAAAAAGGGGGGGGGGGGGGGGGGGGGGGGGGCAGAGGGATAAGAAAAAAAGGCAGTGGCTCACTGAAATGTGCTTTATAAACATGCCTAATGTTAGCATCTTGAAACTTTGGCAATTCTTTGCCCATTCTATCTGGCAGTGTTCGGGATTACCACCAGCTTCGCTATACAGGTTGCAGGATGTGATGCTGAATGAGATGTGCTCACCTGTACTTACAGTTTGCTCATACGTGCAAACTTGAAATAGTAAATTGTTTAAATAAACCATGAAATGTTTCAAAGGTACTAATAATATGACAGTAGTATTTTGTCTGTGATCACAATACTGTTAGGGATCCTTTGCTTAGAATCTACAAGTAGTTTTTATCAAGCATTGCATGGAGAAGTACATTTGTTGTCCTTAAATTGAATGAAAGAATAGATAAAAGAATGGCTTGGTTTCAGTACTAACAAATTGTCACTTGTTTCATTCAGTTACGATACAGGGTTCTGCAATTCTACTGGCTTTGTAGGCTTACATCTGTGCATATAGACTAGATTTGGTCGTACAGCTCCAGTTTTGCCACCCTGGCAGTGGCATTTCAGTGTTTCAGTATCACTGTGGAGAAGGATGCCACACGAGGAACGTTTACTTTTTAACTGCATATTTCTAGAATCATACTGTTAAGGCACAGCCTTAATGCTCTTCTAATGTAACTTTTTTTAAAATGAAATTGTCTGTTTTCATTTCTTCTTTTTCTGTGACAAAATTGTATTAAGAACTGATTAGGTGGCTCTGCAGGAATACAGATGCCTGATTACTGATGCAAAGTCAAATAATCATTTAGACCTAAGCATATTGGAATGTCTCTCACATAAAACTTTTCTTCTAAGATTTGTTATTCGGCTAATTTAAGATGACATATATATTAAATGAGTTTTGAGGAGCAATTCAATTGAACAGGTGAATCTAAGACTCCAGAGATTCCTGTTGTAAGATGTTTCTCTATAATACTGCTTCACAGAAGCAACAGTACGTACACAGGTTTTCTTAATGATTTCACACTTGAAAGCAAGGTGAAAATAATTTTAAAATTTAGTGAAATCTTTGTCTCCTACAGTTAATTTTTTTCTTTGATGTATTTTAAAAAGCTTTGAAGTAATTGAGAAATTATTTTTCTGGTTTTGTTAGTTTTGCACCAATAATTGTACCATACTGTACTGGTGTTTTCTAATAATTTTTCTCTGACCTAAGCCAGAGCAGTCAGATGCAGTTTTAGATGCTGTGTGTGTTATCTAGTATATGAATGTATGTACTAATGTGATAGTGCATGCAAAACCTACTGGACTTGTTCGGCAGAACAGCCAAGACAGTGTTGTGCCTGCTAAGGAAATACATAAGCTGCAGGATATAGCATATTGTAGCAATGACAAAAATCAGCTGAGTATTTGTCTTATCTATAAATAGTCTGGCTCAGGTACTGAAAACAGCCTGGATTAAACTCCATGATCACGAGAGAGCCGTTTGCGCCAGGCAGGGCAGCCGGGCTTCAAAAAACGAGAGTGGATAATGGAATAAATGCAGCTGTGTCCTGCAGCGTAGAAGCGTATACTCGGGTGACATCTTAGCTTGAAAAGCAGGCACATCAAACTTAATAGCGTTGGCCGTGCATTACAGAGGCCAGGAGTAGGTGGCTGGTAGTTGCAGAATTGTGCCATTTATACATAAGTCAGACCTTGTACTCTAAGAATTGATGGTTTCAATACCCTTGTGGTGACAGTTTTTCAGATTCACAAATTCCACTCCTGCAGGGTAATGTCAAATGGCAGTGTTGTTTGATTTATAAATAAAATAGTTGTTAGATCTGCTTTTCAAAAGTACTGTTTGTTTGTAGATGCTAACGCTGTTCAAATACTTGCTTCTCCATGCAGCCCTGTTCTTAAATTAACTGTCCTAGACCAGTTCCTGAGATCTAATCTGTTTGTAAATAAATTCACAGGTGCGTGATTAGGCTTTTAGTAGCTGACCATAACTTGAGGTATTCTCTTCATCAAAGATCTCCAGATATTTTACCTCTAGATGGGAAATGATGGATCAGCAAAATTGTAGTATCCCGCTGGAATAAATCACTCCATAGAGTAACATCCCAGTGGTCATGCGACTATTGATGCCTTTCATCAATGTCCCAGTGCTCCACAGATTAATTGCACTGAGTTGTGGAGCCCATTAATAGATGGAGAGAGCGGTATGTGTTCGCTGTGGCATCGCCTTGTCTCTGACAGTGTGCTATGGTCAGTTAAGAAAAAAAAAATACCTGAGTGTAAACAACTGGGATTAGGTGTTTGAGTATAAATCTCTCGGTGAAACTTGGCTTTTGTGTTTCTGTTTGGGTGACTGTGAATCACTACAGTAGCGCCATTTAATAGTTCTTCAGCTGTCAGATTTAATACAACATTAAACTAGAAGGATTTAAATGGTACTGCCACCCCGTATATGACGGGCTTGAATCTGGTATGTGTTCAGTCCTCTTAGCACCTGAACGAAGGGGGAGGCACTTTGTCTACATGATGATTTTCTAAAAAAGATAAGTCTTGCACAGCACAGAGCAAGTGTATTTATTTCTTTGCCAGTATGCCATATTTAGCCTGTCTCATGCAATATGTCAAGTACCTACGGCGCTTTTATCAAGTGATAAGTTATCAAGGTACCAGTTGATAAGGGCTGATTCATCTTTACTTGAACCCCAGATGGCATCATACAAAAATGGCTCTTGCAGTCCTGCTTTTAGTTGTACAGACAGGGATCAGCGTGAATTGTTAACTTCATACACAATAGCCTGTAGTAAGTTGTTAACTTCTGTGGTCGGTGCTTGATGGGCCATTATACTTCACCAAATTGGACATCCATCGTTCTCACTTTGTCTCCATACAACAGTTTTCCCCTGGATCACTTTATTTTTTCTTTTCTGAATTCCTTTGATTTGTTAGGGGAAAATCCTAATGACAGAGAAACATTTATGCCTCAAAACGGTACGGGAGCGTACTGTTACCTTTCTTGTATTCAGCAATTTCATTGCTTATATGTCTTAAAAGTCCAAATATAATTTATTATTATTATTCTCTTCTAAACTTAAATCATTGTGCAGTATTGGGCTCATTCATTCCTAGCTGCTTCCCAGTTTTCCGTCTTTTCTCAGGGTATATTAAAATATCCTGAGATGCATTACCTCTCATTTTCAGTGAAGAATTACTTTCTGCCTGTTTGTCCTTTCTAGAACGTCCTTCCTGCGCTCTGCAGATCTTCCCAATTTGAAACCATCTGTTCAGCCATTGTTAACTCTTTGCTTCAAACCTAATAACTTCACTGTGGAATGAGTAATTCTGACATTTTCACTTCCAGCCTTATTAGCAAAGTGGTGTGTTCATGCTGGGACGTTGTTAGGAGTAGAGGGCATCATCTTCATATAGATTGTTTTGTGAGTCAACAAACTGAGGGTCATTAACTAAAAATCCAGAATCTGGAAAGCAAAATTTAAATTGGTCAACTGTTAAGGTATTGTGGGCACATATACTGTATCCATAATGAATCCAGGTCTTTTCAGTAATGCCAGAGTTATCTTTGATGTGAAATTGCTGTCTGTCCTTGAGTTCTGTTAGCTTTCACGTCTGTGTGATTGTTTACAGTGTTGGTGCAGATTGTTTCTTTTTTTTTTTTCGTGCCCACACTGTTATTTTTCTGCCTCCAGACAAGCAGGGGCAGTTCGAACATATTCATGCTGACCCAGAAGGCCATGGGAATAGATATATTTTCCTGGGGTCGAAAATGGAACGTGTATTTCTTTTGCATTCCCATACCACTTTTTGATTGGAAACCCATTTTTAGTGTGTTTCTTTCTGCTAATAGGCAATGAATGAATTTGGCAGTCATGGTACATGTTCAGCATCAGTGGGCTTTTTCAAAATGTATCAGAAATTTTTTATAAGGATTTTAAATCAGGGAAATAAACAGCTTTATAGCTAGGATGGCTCTCAGTCAAATTAATCAAAGGGATCTTTTAATATACCACCAACAGCTGAGCTCTTTCTTGTATCCTACTTTTCCACTGCCTGTGGTCCTTAGGGTGGCTCAGGAGGCAGAGGAAAGAGGTGATGACGAAAGAGATGATGCTGGAGTTGTTGAAGAAAGAAAAATGCTTTTCATGAGGGCTGGAGTCATTCTTTCTGGTAGCAGAAAGAGTAGTTCTGCATCTCCCCTTTCTGTAACTTGTGTTTGTCAAATTGATAGTTGAGTCCCATTCACAGACCAGAATAATTATCTTCTGCATTACTGTAAGTGATCATCTGAAGACATACACGAGATAAGCCTTGCATGGAAAAACAATCTTTTATTAGAACAACTGATACAGCTGGAAAAACCAGACAGGCTGAGAGGCACACATGCCTTTTGCCTTACTTACTGCTCTCTGTCTCTTGAACTGACTCCTGCACTCCAGTTCAGAAGACCAGTCATTGCTCAAGTGCATTTTGGGAATATTAATTGCGGAACCTAATTGTGCTCTCCCTGATAGTGGGTAACTTTTATAAATGAACAGCACTACCATAATCTAGTGGCTGTATTAGGACTCGGACATAGGATGTTGTAGGTAATTTATCTTACTTGAAAGGAATTTAACTCAGATGCTCTGGTAAAGCTGCATCTTAGAGACAGACGCGTTCAGCTAAAGAGCTGAGGGACCTAAAGGCTGCAGGATGCTTTTGTTTGCCGAGAACTGACTTGTGGGTTAGAGAGCTGACTGCTTCACTGAAGCAGTGTCAGTTTTTCCACCCATTTTACTTGTGTTTTGTTGTCATTTAGGTATTCACTGAATAAATATGCTTCTTTTGGAAAACAAGTAGCTGAGTAAATAGGTTAAGTGAAGATGACAGTTCATGATTTACAAGGGAATACATCAACAATATTTTAATATTGTTACTGAATCATAGTTATGGTTTTGTAAGCTATTTACCTCAAACTCTAGGTAGTTGTTAAAATAAACAAAACAGGAGGCTAAAAAAGCAAGCATGAAAAGTGTCTGAATCAAGGAAAAACAGCAAGAAAAAAACTTCTTTTTTTACAGTGTGCCTTGCTAGAGCCCTTTTTGATATATCTAAATCAAAATAGTAAACAGGTCAACACATTTAAGGTATACTGGAAAGGGAAACCAAGCACATAGTTGGCGAGCTCTTGTTTTTGCAGTCATGACTGGTCTCCTCATTTGCAGAAACATATTCACTGTGAACAAAGGCTTCCTGATTGTCATATGAACTTGACTAGAAAGCTATCCTGCAGCTAAAGAGATATCAAATATTAATATTTGTGCTCATATAGTCAAAGGTGCGTGTATTGAATAGATCTTGAGTCTGGATATAGCTATGGCCTCTTGTAAAAGCGAAATACAACTTAAAAATTACAGTGATAAATCAGTGCAATGTGTTTTGTCAATAACTGATGCTAGGTAAAATGCGATATAACCTCTGGGGCTGAGATAAAAGATAAAGCCAGATGAAGCAGAGAAAATTGTATTTACCAAGGAAGGAAATATCTTCTTACTTTTTTTTTTTTTTTAAACTCAGAGTAGGAGGCAGCAGGAGGTTTTGTGTGTTAAAGACATATACATACATAGGCATAGGTCATTCGCCCTGTATTTTAAATACAGGGCATTGTAGGGTATCCTGAACTGCTGTTTAATAAATGAGTTAAAAGAAAGTTGTGGTTTGTGTCACAGTGCAGGTAGATGCTGTTGTGCAAGCCTTGCAGTATGTCATGCATCAGAACAGTTTCTTCTTTCAGTTTGGATAAATAATGGCCGTACAAGTAAGTGCCTGGAGAACATTAAACAGTGTCTGTTCTTCCCATAATTACACACAAGTTCCCCAGTGGGTCTGACGCGACCTGACTTTTAATAAGTGGGCCTTATGCTTGGCTTCCTGCTTTCAAAATAAGGCTGCAACAGCAGGACACGTGTTGACCTTTTATCTTTTGGAAGACATGGGAACTGGAGGGGAGTTCAGTGCTTGTCAGGAGGTCTTACCTCCACCTTCCCAGGCAAAAAAGTGCTCAAGCAGCAATATGTAAATATTGGGTTCTCACCTGGTGATGTCTCTCCATTTACCTTTTGGCTTTTATGCACACTAGCCATTAAGGTTTGAAGTTTTGATGATCCCCCATAAGCTCTGTCTTTTTAAAAGGAGATTGTCGCTCTTCCTGTAGTGTATCCATGGAAACAGACAGGGAACCCTTAAAGAAAGTGATTGAACATGCTGCGCTAATTAATCCTACCCTTCAGTTTTCTTTCAGTTGAAGGATGTGGTTAAATAAATTTTGCATGAGTAAGCATATTTGGATGTGCAAAAGAGTATAAAATATGTAGCAAATTTTCTTGCAGAAGGATATCTGAAAAAAAAACCCAACTGGTAACTGTCATCTATGCACATCTGGAGCATCAAAACAAGAAGTGCAGTATCTTGTTATTGTTTCTCATATATATATTTTGATACCATTCTTTTAAAACTGTAAATATATCTGAAAGATGAGGTTATTTTTTCATGCCTTAAGTGTGGGGAGAGTTGTTTGCATTAACTTTGAGTCTTCAAGTGAAGGTCTTCATAATTGCATGTGTCTTCTTTATGCAGAGCGTTATTCAGAAAAAGCAACCTTTACTCCCTCCCTGAGAGAAAGCAGCTCCTCCGATGCATTAGTTTAATTCAGGTCCTTTCAGTTCTGCACAGGGGGAGCAATTGACTGAACAGCAGGACTGTGCCAAATTTTATTCTGCCAAATTTTAGCCTGTGTGAGTATTTCCCTCGGTTGTTCACTCCTGCTTTCTGTTTGGCCATTTAGTTTCCAAAGTAGTGTATGTGCCCAGCTGGAAACCAGTTGGCCACAGCTTAAAACGTAAGGCCTGTACCCATAAAACTCTTAAACCCAGTGATACCTTCTGATGCCAATGTATGGCCTCAACTTCCTCTTACAAATTAAGGTTTTACTTCTAACTTTCTCCGTTCCACTAATGATCCTCTTATAACTGAGAAACCAGATGTAGCAGCTAACCTCAAATGAGGCTTTCATGGTGTTTTGGGAGTGAAGAGCAGATTAAAGAAAGCCTGTCCAACAGGCTGCAATTAGCCCAAAAAGGGCCATCCTTTGAAAATTAGATGGATTTTAGTTAACCTGGAACAGATTAGAGGTGGAGGAGATCTAGAAGCAGTGGGGTGAGGAAACAGGATGGGTGGCAGTCCCAGCAGGGTGAGAGAACTGGTTCCATGCTGAACGGTCAACAAGAGGAGGAAAGGTGTACTTGGGCTGACTGTAGCACTCACAAAGCTCCATCCTGGGCAGTAAAGTGGCAGAAACTGGCAGGTGAGCATGGATATTGTATTATTCACAGTATGATTTCTGGTGTGGCAAGTTGGGTCCTCATTCCTCCCTACACGGGGGATTTGTTGAGTGTGTGGATCAAAGACTTTATGTCATGGAGACCCGAGTTCATTTTTCATCACACAAGCTCTGAAGTTTTTTCCCCAAATCACTTGATGTTGGTGGCTTCTTAAAAATGCCTTTTCCCTCCCTGACAAAGGGAGGGAAAAGATAGGTAGAAGATCAGAGAGGAAATAATTTGCAACTAATTTCAGTCTTCCTCAGGTAAGACTAAAGGGAGGCTCAGACAGGCAAAGAAGGATGGAGGCATTCACCATCCAGGCTTCTCAAATCCTTTCATAATTTTTATTTGGCTTAATAGTAGTAGATCCATATCCACAGATCCAGGGACTTCCGTTTCAGTTTAGTCACATGGGAAATAAGTGCTTAGAAACTCAGACTTGTTAATGTTTCTCTGGGCTAGGAATAAGAACTATTCACCAGTTAGAGCATTTGGTGGTTTCTGAGCTCCTAGAAGGAAAAACATTGATCTGGAGGCAGAGGCACTGCAGAACGCGTGATGTGACCGCTTCTCTGGCCTCTTTGGGGCTGTACCTGGCCAACCCTGAGTTGTCTATGTGCACCAAGTTATTCATCAAGCTGGTGGCCAGGTATACAAAGGTAAAAGAGATGTAAGTCTGAACACTTAAAAAAAAAAAAAAAGGTTGTTCATATTTGAAATGTAATTTTTTTTTTTTAGAAGAAATTCTGGCATACAAGTGAAATTATTCCCCTGCACTGGTCTAATTGCTATAATCAGCTGATAATGCAATCTACTGGCAAGATTTACCGTCATTACTATGGAGATATATTCACTGAGATTAACTGTTCTTAAATAGCTTCTCCAGTGTTTTAAGAATGAAGGTGCAGAGGACTCTCATCTGCAGTCTTTTGTGAATTCTCATGATACATATTTCTGAGTGTATGACTTTGCTTTTTCGTTTCTGTAACATGTAAGATGTGACCTTCTGTTTTAGTAATTTAATTTGTTCTGTGAAAGGGAAATCAGTAGTTCTTTCTTTAGGAAAACACAAAAAAAAACCCCAGTAGCACATTCTCCTACTTTCCGTTACTTGTGCATTTTCAGTGTTCCCAGCGAGGGAGCGGATGGTCTCAAGGCAGTAACTAGGAGCAGAGTATTGGGAAAAGGTGTTTGCAGGCCCATGAAGAGAACAGTCACCATAGCCCTGAAAATATTTTTCCATTTCCTGGAGGAGAGAGGCTTCTGTAGGAGAACTGTTAGAAAAGTATGCTGTCTACTGCTGTTTTTAGCATATGAGGGTCCCTCCTAAAATATTTCCAGTTCTACATTATATAGATTATGGTTGTGTAGTAATACGTGAGTTATTTTCAATGACTGACAAGCTGTCGTGGTTTAACCCCAGCCAGAAGCTAGAACCACACAGCCGCTCGCTCAGTCCCCCCAGTTCATATGGGGGAGAGAATTAGAAGAGTAAAAGTGAGGAAGAACTCGTGGCTTGAGATAAAGACAGTTTAATAGGTAAAGCAAAAGCCTCACACACAAGTGAAGCAAAACAAGGAATTCATTCACTGCTTCCCACCGGCAGGCAGGTGTTCAGCCGTCTCCAGGAAAGCAGGGCTCCACAATGCATAACAGTTACTTGGGAAGACAAATGCCGTCATTCCGAATGTCTCCCCCTTCCTTCTTCTTCCCCCAGCTTTATCTACTGAGCATGACGTCACATGGGATAGAATATCCCTCTGGTCAGCTGGGGTCAGCTGTCCCAGCTCTGTCCCCTCCCAACTTCTTGTGCACCCCCAGCCTACTCACTGGTGGGGTGGTGTGAGGAACAGAAAAGGCCTTGAGTGCTAGCAACAACCAAAACCACCAGTGTGCTACAACAGTGTTTTCATCCCAAATCCAAAACGTAGCACTACACCAGCTGCTAGCAGGAAAGTCAACTCCATCCCAGCTTGAAACTATGACACAAGCTTAAAAGACAGTTATTGTAAATAGTGTATTTTTAGTAGGCCACAGATTTCATTGCAATGATTTCTACTTCTGAGATTGGTGCACTGCCAATATGCATTTGTTGAGAGAGAGGAATTTTGCACGTACCATTTTCTGATGTATTACGGCAATATTAATATTTAGTTGAATGGTAATGTGTAAGTGTGTCTACTGCTTTCAAGTATAAACTTGAATAAGCAGGCTGGGCTTTGCAGTGTAAACTGTGGAATGTTTCCTTAGGCTCCCCTAAAAAAATTAGTATCCCATCTGTGTCACTATTTTTCTGGGAGTTTCCTTTTCCTAAATAACATTGAAATGAGAGACTATCAATGCCTAAAGATGAGCAGTTAATGGAAATTAAAATCTTTGTTTACTTATCTTTCATTTAGGTATACCACAATGTGTCTTTGCATCTCTGTCGGGCCTGTGGTTGTTATTATGAAAAGCGTATTTTATTATTCCTTCATAATATTCACAGCTCTGTTTAGCCAGGTACTAAATGATAGATGCTACCATGTTCTTTCATTGAGTAACTTATTCCAATAGTAGAAGAAAAGAAGGCTTGCAACATGCTGTCATGTTATGTCGTGTGTGCTCATATATCCTTTTAGGAATGTAACTTCTACAGCAAACTATTTCTTTGTTTTGTTCGCATTAATTCATTTTTATTTACCCCACAGGTCTTGCAAGAGCTAAATCAGTTCCCAGCCATACGTATTCCAATGAAGTGGTAACCTTGTGGTACAGGCCTCCAGATGTCCTTCTGGGATCAACAGAATATTCCACCTGCCTTGACATGTGGTAAGTATAGAATCCTTACACGAGAATCTATGTAGGTGCTCTGATTTATTTTTTTTTAAAACGCGTAGAACAAATGTGTAGCAAGATTAGTGGTACAGGTTAAAAACCTTGTATGTGGTAATTTGTGTGAGTCACTCAGTATATCCCTAAAGGAATCCCCTCCTGCCAGTTGGCAGCTGGTACCCGCTGTTGACACACCAGTAGAAGAGCCATTGGTGCTTGGCAAGGGACTGAGTTGTTCCTTGGCGTTTGTAGTCTTAATGGGGTACTTTGACATGTTATGATACTTGTTTTGCTGAAGATACACTTCACCATGCCCAGCTGTAGCAAGGACAAAATCAGGATTCTCTGTATGTGAGGTTACAGCCTCAGTTCTTAATCTACTGGAGTTGTTAGCAGTAAATCAGTGCGTGACACATCACTGAATAGTTTTCCTTCAAACCTACAGATTTTATTTAGACTTTCAGGTTTGAAAGGGCAGTTTGATGTGCACAATATATAGCACCTTGCTCCTTTTTGGTAACATCATCAGATGTTACCATGCCATAAGGGACATAAGAGGAAAATTTTTCACAATGAGAACATTCAGCCATTGAAATAATGTCCCCAGGGAAGTGGTGATTCCCCATCATTGGGCACTTTTAAGATTCAGCTTGACATGGTGCCAGGCCATCTTGTATAGACTGTGCTTTTGCCAAGAAAGGTTGGACCAGGTGATCCTTGATGTCCCTTCCAACCTGGTATTCTATGATTCTATGATCATTTAGCCCTGTGTTGAACAAAGAAGGTGTTTGGTTTTTTGACTGTTAGAAACCAAGGTGGAGTTTCTTCGTTTATCCTGTAGGTTTTGAGGTCACGGGATCTCTGTGATCTGAACAAATTCTGTAATTAGTAAGATCTTCAACTGTGTCAGTAGAAGCAATGTATGTGTTGATTCAAGAAACAGAAATGTGGAAAAAACTATTTTTCCTTACAAAGAAAGCCTCATGTTCTGGAAGGCATTACTTTTTTTTGAATGTGTATTTGACTTTTTAAATCTACACAACTAGTTTCACTTGAGGAAAAAAAAATATACTGAGCAAGTTTCAGAAAAATATAATGATTTTTTTGTAATTTGCTGAAATACCTTTCTTTAATACAGACAACCTAAATTTAGAATTATGTTAAAGTCTAGAGGTAACTGTAAGATAAGGTTAAAAGGACCTTATGTGTTCATACAGTGGCTGAATAATATTTGTCAAGGAGTAGTGTCTTGCAGTGTAGTACTGAAACTGATGACCTAGCAGGAATATTTTTTTGCTGAGGAAGGGCACTAAGCATGACTAGATTGTATTTAGTCCGGTAGCCGAGATCGGGGAATGTGGGATGAAAAGATACATTTTCCTGAAAATCTCATCTAGTTTTTCCCCATAGTGCTGTTAAGTCCTGACTCCTGGGGGCAGGAGTTAGAAGCTGCAGGATTGTTTCATTTGAAGGGGTTACAGAGTGTAAATACTAGAATATTTAATGCTGAAGAGAGCGTTTAATATAACTGGGCATCTGGCTGCTGTAGTTCCTTGGCCTGTAACGGTAGATGAACCAAGAGCCAGGAAAAGGGAAGCTGAACAAACGTCTCCAAATGTGAACGTTGTGATATTGCAAACGCACTAGAGAGGCAAAGGTAGTGTCTTCTGTATCATGTCTGCTTTGCTTGAAACTGTTCTCCGCCAGATCTGAAATAATTTCCCCCTGCACCTCGGCTTCTCATCTATCCTAAAACTGTCCTGTTTTCCCAAAGATCAGGTTCAACCCGGTGTCTTCACAAACTGTACGCAATCTCTGTATCCCATCTGCTCCTGACGTTTTGCAGTCACCCCTTTTCCCAGATGCACCTCTGACACTCTCAGCAAGAAGCTCGACTTGCTTGGGGTGACGCAGGACAACTGCATCAGCGTGTGGAAATAGCTGGGAGATATAAATAGTTCTTTCTGCTCATCTTTTTATAGTTCAGTCTACGTGTGTTCAGTTCTTGAGAGTCCCACACCTTTATGTACGTGTGTACATACGTGTCTCAATTTGTGAAGTACAAAGAGAATGAGAGATTATGTGGAAACTGCTTTAACAGAGCAAACTGCTCAAGAAATCTTCTAAAATGCTTTTTTAGTCGAAAGAGACATTGGAATTTTTTTTTTTTAACATTTACCGATTTAAAATATTATTGCACTTTGAAATTAAGGATTTGGTTTTAGTTTTGTTTTTTTTTAACCTGAACAAAGGATTTAAAAACATTTTTGATTCTCACTGAAACTTTTTCCACAAAGAAAAAAGTTTAATAGCTCCTAAACCCGGATATTTTAACATTCCTCCCAATAATTATTTTAGTAAAATAGCTATTAAAAAGTGTAGTCTAACTGTCTGGTGTTACTGTGATAGAGACCAAATTAAGCCATGCGGCTAATAGAAGCATTCTGAATCTATTATAATTGCAGACTGAGCATTCCCTTCATAATCATATGTTTATATTCAAATTACATGAACAATAGGGAAGATCAAGGAAGGACTCAAAAATGCCACTTCAGCAATCCAGGTCATGTTTTTGTCAGCACTTTTGTAATGATGCAAGAATATTGAGGAAAAACACTATAATTACATCTTCAATAGTAACAATAAATGATGTCCTCTTGTACCGAGCATTTCATGTACATCTAAAAAAGATCCAGTTGCCCAGGGATAGAGGTGATGAGTTCTGTTTCAAATGAAAAATGATGTATGTCATGCTGCTCTTGTACTAGATTTATAGCACTTAGAAATTTTTGCCGCTCTGTACAAAGTGGAGGACTATGAAAAGCTTAGGAAAAAGCCCTAGTAATATAGTTTCTTTCGCATGGCAGGAATTTATGTAGAGGCTCAGCTACTGACACATCAGAAATCAGATTACAGCAAATATATATTGTATGTGACAGTAGAGCTTCAGGATTTTACTTCTCCCCTTTGCTGGGTTGTCTGAGACAGTGCTTCCAGTTTGATTGTGAGAGGTGTAGTTGAATGTTAAGGTCACTTATGCTTATTTGACAAATCTAACAGCGAGGTCTGCTGGAGAGTAAGAAGGCTTGGGGCTTTATTTATGCAACGGTTGTTCATAGCTGGGCCATAATTACATTAAAACCACTTAGTGACTTCCCAGAGGGGGAGGAAGGGAGATGTGGAGAAACCTACCTACCATCAGATTCCAAGGTAATTCGGTAATTTGTTATCAAAAGTGTGTTTGTAGCATTAGCATTTTTATGCAATTACTGGCATTATGTCCTTATGGCAGATAGTGTGTGCTCTCATGTGTCCTTATTGGTGATCTGCATGATGACAAAACTAGGCAGCCACTTCACTAAATATTTAAATAATGTAGAGGTAGAAAGCACAGCTGTTTCTTCCATTTAGGAAAAAAAAAAGAAAAGACAGAGGGCTTTTGCTATGGCCATGATAAATGACATTTCATGGTGGTTCCCAAGGAATGGCAAGTGGGGCTCCTACTGAGTAGAAGACCAGCTGCATGAAAAAGGGAGTCCAAATACTAACCACTGGCCAGTGGCTGGGAAGCAGGTGGCAGAGGCTGCCGGCTATTTTTACACTTCATTTGCTGGTGTAGGGCATTAGGATAGTAACTAAAAGCTAATGATCCACATGCAGTTTTACATTCTCCTGCATTCTTTTTTTAAATAGCCACTGGCAAGAAAATAATATTAATGAAGACGTACATGCATTAGTGGTGTCAGGCTGGTGATGGAAATCAATGTGGTGGGCTTTGTGATTTACTGCTGACAGCATTTGATACAGCGGCATTGTGTAAATGTATTACGTTACCCAAGACTGCATCAAAGAGTTGTGATAACCTTTGATATACCTTTCCCCCCGCCCCCCCCGCCTTGAGGAGGACTTAGTAGTAGCTAGGAAAATGGCTTTGCATTGCCTCTGGTGTAACTTGTCCTAATCCCTGAATTTTACAGTCCTTTGAAAGTCAATGAAAGGAAAGTAAGCTTCAATACATAAAGGGTTTCAGAATTACTAAAACCCATATATAAGTGATACAGAAACACAGGGAAAAAAATGCCAAAATGAACCTATTGTATTTGGTCCTTACAGAAAGAATATAGTATTTGTAAATGAAACAATTTAAACAGGTTATTAAATCCTTTTTGATTCTGGTAACGCATGTACTGCTACATCTGGGTTGCTTACATCAGGAAGTCACAAGGGATATTTTATTTTGAAGTGCAGCTGGCTTTAAACTGTGTTTACTAACAGCTGGCGATTTTTTGCATATCCTGTTGTTTTGCTTTTAAAAAATACACTCTTATTCACAGTTCAGATAACCTAAGAAGTTATGGGCCGTGATATATTTTAAATTCACTTTTCTTAACTAACATCAGCTATGTTTAGCCCTGCAGAAAAAATCACTTAAAACTAGACCAGTCAAATGTTATGAAATTGCTTATTAAATCACTGTTGGTTAACTCTGTAACATCTGGATTGATATACATGATTTCAGTTCTGATCTTAATTTATGGAAAGCTCTTCATATGGAGTATTTCTATCTATCCTATTGTTAGAAAAATAAATGGTATTTTTCAGGAACACATGACTTTCCACATATAGCCTGCTCCGAGTGCAAATTTGAGTGCTCACTGTAATTCCACGCATGCTTTCATTAATATGTGACCAATGAAGACCTGTAACAGTAATTAAGATATTTATTAAATAAAAATGGATCCTGTTGTAGACACAGGTGCACAAAATTATATTTGTACACAGGGGACATTACAAAGGCATCTTTATCCTGTATCTGCTGTAAACACTTCACAGTGAAAGAAATCCGAGAGCAGGAGTCCCAGTACGCCCTGAAGAAATACTGCCTGGGGCCCAAGAGAGAGAACAGCGTAGGGTAAATTAGTTCTTTTGCCCTTGATGTTCTTTATGATTATGACTTCCACTCCAACGATATGCTAATCTGTAGGGTTAGGATATTAAGGTGAGGATATTGCAGTAACTGTCAAGGTATTGTTAATTAAACTTCTCTCGTTGTCAGTGAGTTCTTCAAAAGTTTTATTAGCTGAATTAGCTTTTGATTGGAAAACTCTCATAGGGTCGAATTCATAGAAACACTATGAATGAGGAAACGGTCTTGGTCTGTAGTTATTGGAAAGGCATTTCAGTTCCTGTCCAAAAGCTACTTCTATCCATTTGGAACATCAGATTTACTATCACTTTTCCACTGCCAGAAATGTTTCGTGTGTGTGAAGAAAGTACATTATAAAGGTATCCGGATACAGAAAAGAAAATCAGGAAGTACACGATCAACAGGAAAATATCTTGTGGCAAAATGTTGCTCAAGTTTGAAGATTATTTTTTTAAACTTTTTTTGGCATTGTGATTTTACAGAATAAGTGCATTTAATAGAAAGATTCTTGCAAAAAGGGATCATGTACATTTTAATCCTTCATGAGTATGTTTCTTAATATAGAAACTGAGTATTGCTACAGAGGGTTGGGATGCGAAACAAAATTCTGGATCTTTTGTTTCTAGGTAGTTCAGTGACACAGGCAAGAACATGAGCACACACACATGAGCAATTACAATTGCTTCAAGACTGACTGTAAAGAAATACTTTGAGCTATCATACTTCCAAGTAAATTATTTTTCATTCATTGCATCATTGCATCCGCTTTCTGCAGAAATGTTAATGTTGTTCTTTGTCATCATGGAAGGGGAATTTTGCATCACTCATTACTTCTCATGTGAGAACTGTAATCTGTTTGCCTTATCGCCCCTATTCTTTGGGCAGACTGTATCTCCCATCATACGTTAATTTTTAGATATCAAAGTGGAGTGGTCATGAAAGACAAATTCCAACCAAGTTTAGCATCTGCGGGTGTTCTGGCAGTGTGCCACTGTAGAATTAAATCAGGTTTTGGTAATTAAGGAAACAAAAGTCCCTTGCTTTTCATTCCTTTCCCCCAAAATTTGTTTTCTAATTCTGTTCATAAGCAGGACCATATAGGAACATGAGTTTTTTTCTGAATAAATCAGACAAGATAAAAATCTCTGTCCCCTTCCAACATGTTGCGTATTACTAGTGGATTTTATGGAAGAGGTTCCAGTATTACATCTTGGTGATGAATCCATAAAAAAAAAAGTAGTTGGGTTTGGGTGTGGGTGTGGGTGGTTTGTGTGTTGTTTTTTTTTTTTTAATTCTGATATATTTAACAGTACAAACTGCATGTAGTTTGGGAAAGTTGAGTGGAAAACTCTACCGTTCCTCTGAATTTCAGAAATCTCACCAGGAGGACTGCTGGAAGCAATTACTTGGTTTTCATAAAATGCCTTCCCCCTCTGAAGCCAAATCCTGAATGCTGAAAACAGGCTTCATGACCAAATAGAAACCTTATGTGAAGACCCATTGTAGGTCTTCACTGTGAAGAACGTGCTGAATATTGTCACCTACACTGAGCCTGCTAGAAAGTAGATCTGTTCAGGGCAGAAAGTTTGACAGTTTCAAACGTATGTAGTAAGCATATAGACATCTATAATCTTGATTTAAATATAAACTAAAACTTGGTTTGGAAACAACTCATTTCAGAGTGTGCCTGTAATGCCTTTATGGATCCATCAAGAAAAATCAAATCTTAACTGAAGGAAACAACCCTAGTAAACTTTCATAGATTATGCCTCGCCAAAGCTTTTATGTTGGGGTTGTGTTTTTTTTACAGTACTCAAGTACAGGTAGGCTGGAGATTCTTCTTGTCACAATAAGGATCTTTGTTACGCAGAGACAGGAATGGGAATTCTTAAACCAAAAATATAAAACCACTGGTAAGCAAGTTAATTTTCAGGGAATACCCTCTTGAATTATAAAAGGTGTGCAGAAAAAGAAAAAAAAAAAAGGCAGTTTCCTGAGGCATCCAACTTCATTTTTACAGGCTCATTTACTATGTCAATTTAAATGCAAGAGTAACTTATTTAGCTGTGCTGTTAACTCTTACTCTGTATAAGGCTGCATGGTGACAGCCAGAGTCCCGGGAAATTAAGCAGGACAATAGAAGAGCAATATTATATGGTATGGCCACATACGGTCTCATCAATACATCAATAGGTTTAGTCACGCTTTTTGTCATCGGAGGGTAAACCACCCACTTCAGCATTAAATGGCTGTCACTTTTACTTTGCAAGGTTATCTTATGCCATTCCATTGGAAAGATCTCTGAACAAAGTCACAGTATTTGGCTTATTTAATCAAAATCAGAAGTCCTATAAAGAGAGCAGGAATATCTGAATTGAATGCACTGAAATATGTTAGGCTAATGTTCTTTTGTCACAAGTTGTTTCTCAAGTGCTGCCTGAAAATGGCATTGTATGCTGAGTGTGTACAAACTATACATAAATAACATACCCTTGGAGACACGTGCACATTAAAGCCAAGTTAATTTGTTGTATTTCATATTTCAAGAAGTAATCTTTACATCATAGGAACAAGACATGGGAGTGATCTGTGAGATCATCTTATCCACCCTACTGTTAATGCAAGTCTGTTCCCTGAAGAATATTCTTCAGTGTTTCAGCTTGTGTAGTTTTGCACGACTGTAACTGTGGAGCTTCAAGTCCGTGGGGAGGCTGGGATATAGCACAATTCTTAAGTCTGTTTGTCTAACACTCACCCTAAAATTTTTGTTTCCTAAAGGTATTCTGCTATTTCTAGTTATACTATCTTGGATCTACCTACAGTTCTGGGAACCATTAAAATCCTAATAAGTTCTTCCCTGTCCTTCATTTTGCATAATTTTAAACACACAGTCATCACGTTCTCCCTGTCCCTTGTGGTTTCTTGTAGCCAAGAATGACATCATTCTCTTAATTTTTCCTTACAAACCAGTTCTTCTGGCATGAAAATAATTTTTGCTTTGCTCAAAAATCTCTCTAACCTGTTTAACAGTTTGTGAGTTCTACAAAAACAAGGCTAAATTTCGAGGCCTTGCAGAGGCTTTATTTCTTTTCACGTTCAATGCGTGTGGACTTACGGTTTGTGATTCAGGGACCCTATTATATACTCAGTTTCTACTTGCTGTGAGCCCTAATTTTACTGATACCACTAAGACATCTAAAATACCATCCAGCCATCTTGAAGCCTTTATGTGCTATTATGGCTTTCTAGGCATTTCCTATCAGTTCAGTGTCTTTTCTTTTTTTTTTTTCCCCATATTATTTTCTCTTTTTTTTTATTATTCATTTCTTCTTCTCTTTCTATGGACTTAATTCTTCAGTGCGCTGAACACCATAACCTTTGAAATCAAGCACAAGCTTAATTTCCAAGTGGGCCAAAAGAAACAGCAGTCCTCCAGCTCAAACCTTGAAGGCTGTTTATCCTTCTCTCCTCAATGATTTTAATAAGCTTTTGATTTTTGTATTAGTTGTTTATTTAACTCCAGTATTCTTTCACTCTCATTTCAGCTTATGACTAATCGGAGTACTAGGTTACACGAGAGTCCAAGACATGTAATAGGATTCTTCTTTCCAAGCAGGAAATTTTTCTTCAGTAGTGTTGTTTGCAGTTCTTACTTGATATTTGTCTCAGACTTGTGTCAGATCCACTAAAAGTGGAAAATTTTGTAAATAGGTTATGTGAAACAATATAAAATTTGGCAAAATCTTCTTACTGCCTTTACAGCATTTTTGTTCAACAAGCTAGCTGAAGTTTCTCTGCAGATAGCAGTACATGCCTTCAAATGATACACTGGTTTAATCAAATGCCTGTTTTCTGGTTGCAAGAATAGAACTCTAATCCTCTTTTCTTTAGTCTAAATTCAATTGTTTTATTTCTCATCTTGAATAAATGGCTTCTGACTGAAAACTTGAATTGTTCCTTGCCTGAGATCCTGATACTGTTTAGAAGGATTTGACTAAGATATATTGTGCCTATCTGTGCCTAATGAAGCACTAACCAGACTAAATGATGAATGGCAGTTTAATCAATTCAGTTCATTTGGTAACCAGCAGAAGCATATGGAACGTAAATTTTAACCTCTCTTTTATAAACACCTGAATTATTCTAAAATTTGACTAGAGCTGTGCTTTCCAAAGTTTTCCTCCACTTTTTAATGCCTAAGGAGAAACTTTGCTTAATATATCTATGCTTTGGCATGCAGAATTAGAAAATAGTGAGGTATGTTTAATTTTCTTCTTCAAGAAATTTGACTATCAACTCTCATTGTCCTGGAACATAAAATGATTTCATTATTTAGTAGTGGTCAAAGCCTTCAGAGATGAGTAAAACATGGGTTGTCTGCTGATTATCTTAGTTAAGTGGTATCTATAAATATTCAGCCCCAACCTTAATGGAAATACGCAATCTGTTTTCATTAAGTTGTTTTATTCTAGAATCACTTCCTCACCAATATATGCACACATATCCCTAAAATTAAATACTACTTTCTGAATGTATCATCACGATGCATAAGCGATGAAAAGGTATGTAATTACTGCGTTCCAAAGAATTTACTTTTAAAAGCAAATTTCAATTGGAGGTTATTGCTGGGATTTTCTGACACAGAAACACAACTCAGTTTCAGGAAGAGGTTGTACCGTAGTTAGTTTTGCAAATTCTTGGTTCATTTTGATATATATTTTGGGTTATTGAATTGGCATTTGTTTGGAGTGAAGGTTTTTTTGTGTGGTTACTTACACAGACACAGTTATACAGCATACGTAGGTGTTTGCATGCAGAAGTTGCAGAAACGTGTATTTAGAAAAATGTAATTTAACAAATGAAAATACACAATCAAATTCTATGTCCTATTGATAGCCAAGGGGAGGTTTTCTCTTAAAATTATTTTTGCTGAGGGAACAAGCAGCTCTTGAGCTCTCTTCTTCATCCAGAAAAGATGCAAATGCAAGTTTGTAATGTATTTTGCTTCTCAGATGCAGGAAGTCCACAGGTTTTCTGTAACTCTAACTCAAATTTCAGATACTTTCCTCAACTTCCGAGAATCCTTTCTTTGTGCTGTAGTTAGTATGTCTCAGATACTTTTTTCCTCCTGATTTCCTAATACTTCTGCCAGTGGCTTAACTGAGTGGGATGAGGGGGACTCATGTTAAGTATCTTTTGCGAGAGCCCGGGGACAGGAGCTGTAATGAGGTGGCTGTCGCGATGGGGAGAGGAGGTAGCCCGCGGCTGCTCAGCCCATCGCAGCAGCTCTCAGCCAGAGTTTCTGGGGGATGGGGTCAGCAGCCCCCCAGAGCTATGGGCTTCAGGATTCCTTCTTTTGTGCTGGAAGAGGAGGAAAGAAAGCCCAAGCAAGCCCATCCCGTAGTCACCTGCATTTGAGCAGTAGCTTAGTTCAGCGACTGTGAGCAGCCACGTGCCCTTTCCCTTTTTACTAATTTTCTTCCAGATTCTCCTCCCATGTAAAGCCCTTCTAGTGTGCCTCCATGCCACAGTCCTATCCCCATTCACCTTCTCCCAGCGGTGCTCTCTCACTGCTATTCCCCCATCCCCAGGATTTATTTGGGAGCATGAGTATGGTGCTCGGGAAGCAAACAGAGAGCAGCTGCTGTGCTTTCACTGGTCTCAACATCTCCCATCTATGTTCCTGCTACCTCTACGCTTGTCTTCAAACACCTGAGAAATGTTCATATATATACATTGGTTTTAGTAAATGTACATGCTTGTCCTTTAGTCTGGTGTTGATTTTAAAAAATACATAAATAAATATTATTTAAATACTGGTGATGGATAGAAAAGCACTTCTACTGGCCATTTAATCTATAAGAAATCTTTCTAACGTTGCATACTTTCTTTTTTTTTTCTCTTCTGTAGGGGAGTGGGTTGTATCTTTGTAGAAATGATACAAGGGGTCGCTGCTTTTCCGGGAATGAAAGACATTCAAGATCAACTTGAAAGAATATTTCTGGTGAGTTCTTTATAGCTGAAGTAATGTGACAAAGAAAACAAAGGATTGGTTGATAAATGCTCACATATTTCTTTGTGTCAGAAATTAAATTACTGATAGAGTCCACAAGCTAGATATAGTTTACTTGTTATATTCTTGAAGACTATGTAATAAGATCAGCTCCTAGTTTTTTCAATTACTGTTTTTCAAATAATCTACGGAAACATTTTTATACAACTGCGAAAGAAAAGCTTTCCAAGAGTAAGGCAATGGAAATCCAGCCAGTTTGTCATTCTCACTTTGCAAGTGATTGAAAAGGATGACGCTGGTTGGTGCTCTATTAATATTATGCTAATATTGTAATGTCAGCGGCAAGTATTTTTTTGTGAGACAGACACACAAAGGAAAAGTAAGAGAGGAAGTGAGGTGAGAAACAGAACGGGAAATCAGAAATCATGCTTATACTCAAGCTCAACAGGAGTCACTGACTACTGCTTCTGCAGCCTGGTTGGGCCCTTCAGAAGGTACATGGGTAGCTCATAGGCACTGATGATGCATCCACATTGGGAGTGAAAGAAGAGGTAATTTATATTGAGCATAAACCATCATTTACACATTTTTTCTTTCCGGAGTTGTGGGTTTTGGTTTTTCAGGTTTTTTATTTGTTTGTTTTTTGGTTGTGGGTTGGTTGGTTTGTGTTTTTTGACTTGCTTTTTCTCCCATTCTGCTCTGGGTTTGGCAGTTCCCTTTCAAAAGGCTCAGGAACAACTCTTCTTGACCTCCTGATAAAGGGTTTCATTTACTTTGGTGCCTGCTGGGAGTTGTGCTGTTGTGGAGTGGGTTTATTCAGGGAAGCCACTGCTCACCCAGATAACTAGCCAAAGTGGCCCCTGATACTGTGGGATGGCCACTGGGGAAAGTATCGCAAGAGCAGCTTCTTCCCTTAACCTGGCAATCTCAGTTTTGCTTCTGACCACAAATTTAGAAGGGAAGCATGAGTATACCCTTTCTTTTAAAGATTATTTTGCTAGTAGCCGTTTATTTCAAATGCAGAGGATTTATTTGGGATTCTTTTTTGCCATGTGGGGAGGAAGAGAAAGTCTTTTGTAATGTTGTTTATAAAATGTAGATTCTTCATTTTACTCAGGCTTGGTTGTACTATATCTCTTTTGCTGGGACATCAGGAAATTTAGCAACTGCTTTTAGAAGTGACTCAGAAAAAAATATCTCTCTAAAACAAGACCTTATTTGATTGTGATATAAAAATATCTAATTTTCTGTAAAATATTTTGTTATTCTGCCCACTTGGCTAATACCCGGAAAATTCTGTGCTGTGGAAAAATAGCTGGGCTGCAATGTGCACAAGGAGCAGCAGTTCTGAGCAGTTCCTGTGACGTGTCTAATTGCTTCGTTTGTTCGCCAGCTTGTGTATTTTAAGCTAGCAGCTTCTGGGCCAGTTTTTGGGTTTTGCTTTCTTGAATTATTATGCTTCTCATTTATTGGGATGAAATTTCCTCCTTATTTATAGAACGTGACATTTTGAAAACAATAAATTCCTCTTTGGGGCTTCATCTTATTTATTGTGGTAAAATTTTAGTGAGTGTTTTTGCTACGGAAATTAAGTAGACTTGCAACAGCAGAAATTAGAGCTTCCTTTAATGGGGCCTTTTTGCACTATATCATATGAGATTGTATGAGATAGTGCAAAAAGTGATAGTAATAGCTATAACCTATTTTTGTATGCCTTTTGTAAACCTTTTGTGTATTCCCATTTTCTTTTATTTTCCCTGTCGTCACAATTACTTGTCTTAAAATGCCAAGATAAATACGCCCCAGGATGAGTTTTGAGACCTGCCAAATTTTTAAAATTCTATTTTAAAACTGCAGCTGCAAATACTGAGACTGGATAATTTATTGATACTGTTTCTTTAATTTGATCTTTTACAAACCTTTAAAAAAAAAAGATAAAATTTTGGACTGGATAGTTTCATCATCCATTGTAAATCAGAGTTAATTTTTAAATCCCAATTAATTAGGCTTTCCTAATGGAAGTGTCTAGTTACCCTTAGCTAAATGGATTCAGTGAGTGCCTTCCTAATGTACCCTAAGCATCACTAAGAATTTAAGTTATCTATTTAAAAGTTATAAAACAAAGGATTATTCTTGTTTGGTTTTGTATTTGAACAGAAGGATTAAATTCATTCATTCTCCAGTGAATCATGTATAGTGTGGTAGTTAATAGCGCTGAAGTACAAAATTAATCAGGTTGTTATACCAGATAACTAATACAATTAACTCCCACACAGTGAGCACTTACGCAGCTGTGAAAGGAACAGATCAACCAATAAAAGACTTTTCCACAAAGTCTCCCCATAGTTCACATTTTCAACGTCCAACAGTGATGGTTTTCTTGTAACAAAGGGTAGTCTTCTGAAAATGGGGTAAGGTACAGTCCACCTTCACACTAATCCTTCCGTTCTGTAGTCCTCTTCTAAAGTACACAGCTTGCAATAAAAGGTATATCAGTCTGTGTCGTGTCTGTTGCCGTTGTTACTCGTCATAGCTACATCCACAGCATGTAAGAGTCCAGGTCGCAGCTTGAGGCTTTTAGGAAATCGGTTTCATTGTAGTAGGAAAGTCACAAAATGCTAAGGAATAAGAATCAGGAGAAGTGAGCAAAATTTAATGTGAATAATAGTTGAAATGTCTCTTTCATTTCCTGTTATATAATTTGCCATTATTATGTAAATGAAATTAAAATATGTAATATGTATGCTGTTTCAGCGATTATCAAGTGGAAGTCAGAGAGATTCCCTAAATGCTTTTGCATATCTCTGCCATTGGCATTCTTCACATACCTACATAGCAAGAGTAGATGCAACCCAGCACACCACATACGTTTCTTCCTCATTGTGACTGATGTTTATTTATGTTTAATAATGGCTTAATTAAGTGATTGTATAGAATAGATTAAGAACAGAGGTTGATCTTTCAGTTTTGTTTAAGAACTTTTCTCTTAAAGCTTGTGTTTTCTGACTTCTATTGTTTAAACATTTGTGGTTTTTTAAATGGTGATATACACTGATTCTCTGCTTCTGTTACAGCAGCTGTTTATAATAAGCATTCTCAGGTTCCATTACTGCAATAGGCCTCAATAAAATAGTAAGGGTTTATAAATCAGAATCTGTTCTCAGAATTGGACCAGCGCTTCGAGATGTTGATGAATGAGCAAGCTGCAAGCTGTTACTCTCACACTTTGGATCTGATAATGTGAATTCTTTTTCCCACCTGTACTTAAAAGTGTGAATAACTGTACTTACCAAATAAAATGGAAATCACACATGTAAGTAGGTTGCTTTTTCAAAGAGGTTTAACAGTGAATAAAATGTCTTAATGCAGAGGTGATTCAGTTTAATCAGCATACTATTACATCTCTGCACCTACTTTTTTCCTGCATATTGGAACCGAGGTTACTTTCTGGGTAGAACTGCATCATAGAAAATGCGAGAGTAAGTGTAATTGCAGCCTGTAAGAGCTACCAAGTCTTTTCCCTCGAAGTATCAAACTAGTGATGTGTCATCATTTCCAGCATGGATGAGAAGATCCAACAAACTGTTTGTTTTGCCATTCTCTGAGGCAAGCAGCTTGAGATTCTGTCGCAAGGTGCTAGGTCTGACGGACCAATAATCTGATACAGTAATCTCAGCATTTCTGTTTAGTCAGGGTGAAGCTTCGATCAAGTACACGTTGAACAGTAAAACCGTGGGAATAGGAAAAATATGTGAGGCAATCTGTTGAATCAAAATAAAACTACACAAAAGGGGGAAATATCGTTTGGCTTCTGATGTGGAGTAGCTAAGATCTTTGTCAGTAGCTTATTCCTGTTGATCGTTTCTTAGCATATATTTCTCTAGATGCAAACTTTGAGGTATCAAGGAGAACCTGGCCATTGTAAGTAAGCTTTAATTATGTCTAGAAGTAAAACTGCACCGAATGCATTCAAGCTGGCCCTGCACCGGGGAGAACTGACAGCTCCATGAATCTGGTGATGATCAGCATGAATTAGTTGAGTGTTTAAGCTGATTACAGGGAGAAGCCTGCAGTATGCCAGTGCATGCCCTACCCTGAGCCCCACTGGAGGTACCAACTTGGTTACAGCTCCGATTTTGATATGAGGTTGTGCTTTTGTACGTGCTCTTCTTAACAGATTCAAACCAGATCAGAGTTGAATTTCTTGTGCTAGCTTAATTTTTCTTCTGGAGAGAATTTTTTAAGTGGGAGGGTATTTCTGTCTTTTCTACTTTATGTGAGGTTTCTGAGAGCCCCTATAGATCAAAGTGAATTTTCCTTCCAGGCTCCGAAGCCTTCCCGATAAGGGAATAATCTGTGCGTTAGCTGAACTTCAGTCTCGGTGCCAACTACACTGAAAATTACATTTCACTGCACGAATAACGTACAAAGAGTTCTCCTGATACTTTGTAGATCTCTGCACAGTCAGGACAACGGCATTTAAATGCTGTTTTATCTGTAAATGGGCATTTACTCTGCAAACACGGTTGCGGGATGCATGCGCGCCGCAGGAGCCTCACGCTGCAGGTAACGTGGCACAGCGGGAGTGGGAATTTGCAGCCAGAAGCTTCTGTCTTTCCTGACACATATTGCAAAAAGCCAAGGATTCCTCTCCGGTATTGGATGCTATTACTCTGTTGGGTGCCATAATGCACAGTATTAAAAAGTAATTAGAAGAGAACAATATCCATTTGTTGAGCCCAGCAGCCTGGTGTGCCAAAGGGCGACACCAGAAATGCTAGCTTTCTGCATAGAGCTGTACAGCAAAGACTTGCAAGAGTTTCCCATTTGAGGTAGCTGTGAAAATGGCATTTTCCTTTTAAATGGGAGTGGAAGTGTTACTTCTATTATTGAAGATGTAAAAGGCTAGGAATATTTTGTTCTTTTATATGTACATACACATACATATATGTGACTACACACCTGAAGTGTCTTGTGTCATGTAACGCAAGCTGGTAGTGTTTCCTCTGCGACTCTGATGTTAACACGCATTTGTGAAGCTGTGGAGCTTTCTCCCTGTAGTTCTGTATCTGAAGGTTTGCTTCACGTCGCTGATGTCCTCTAAAGCCTTAAATAATATATTTTAACAGGCCATACTTTCATTTGAGCTTACGATGGATGTGAAGGAACCAGGCTTTCTGGTACATTGTGTTAATGTCTTTTGGGAAGCTAGCAGTGCTAAACCCAAGGCAGGAGTATTTTTAACTATTGGGTTTTGAAGTTAACCTGTGTAATGAGGTGTTTAGTCAAATTTATTGGTCTCTTATTCCTGTTTCGTTATTCCATATGTGTTTTTTTTCTGTCAATTTGTAAATAATTTGACTCTGAAATACAGCTTGGTCATCTCTAATGGAATAGATGTATTTGTGTGGCTGGATCTGAGCTGAAATTTTTTTTTGTGTAGGCATGGTATCTGTGGTGGTTTATATGTTGTAGATGATGAATCTAGTTGGAGAAAAAGTCTTCATCTTTGTAAAATAGATAGTTCTTGCTTAGAGGGGAAAGTTTGCAGTAAATATGTGTTTTCCTCCCATCTCTCCATGTTTCCTCCCACCAATGACTTCATGAGGAAAATGAGGGGTTTTTTTGAAACTCAATAATTAAGTAGAAACCTGACTGCTGAGTTCTGTCTTGTGTAACACAGCATGTAAGTAGAATGAGTGAAGTGCAATGTATTATATCCTGCTAATGAATTTACCTCTGCTTTGCTTTATTATAACAATATGCAAAATATTTCACTTCTCTTCAGCACCACTAAAATTAATTAAATTAATAGCAGGCTTCTCTACCTGTGGGTCTTCTCTTTGCAGTTGTTAGCACTTACTTAGTATTTCACTGCAGTTACCTGCAGGATTTGCACTGGTACCACTTTTACATGGTTCCTTTCTGGGCTTTATGTCTTTTGCCAAACTTCAAAAGAAAGTAATTCTAAACTAGGCAAGTATGAGGTGAGTTAACCTTTAAGATGATCTTTAAAAAGTAAATCTTCTATGTATTCATGCTTTGTAAATGATTTTGGATTTTTTAAGGGTACTTTTTAAGGAATTTCTGCTCAGTTTTAGCTCTCTGACTGCATTATATTGTTTTCTGTATCACTGTATAGTCTTTTTCCCTTATAACAGGGCGCAAGGTATTTGATGCTAGTTTGCATTTACTTCTTATAAAGAGCTCCTGTCCTCACCATGTCTGTGTAGCCATAGCCTGTGTTGTTCTTTCCCTTATATCATTAAACCCATGTGGTATTGGGTGAATAAACTAGGCCTAGAATTTAAAAATAGCAATCTTGTAAAAAAGTATGTGTGTGTCGTGGTTTAACCCCAGGCAGCAACTAGGACCACGCAGCTGCTCGCTCACTCTCCCGGTGGGATGGGGAAGAGAATCAGAAAAGCAAAAGTGAGGAAAAACTCCTGGGTTGAGATAAAGACAGTTTAATAAGTAGAGCAAAAACCACGCAAGCAAAACAAAACAAGAAATTCATTCAGTATTTCCCATGGGCAGGCAGGTGTTCAGCCATCTCCAGGAGAGCAAGGCTCCATCACGCCTAACTGTTACTTAGGAAGACAAACGCCATCACTCTGAACGTCCCCCCCTTCCTCTTTCCCAGCTGTATATGTTGAGCATGATGTCATGTGGTTTGGGTCAGTTGGGGTCAGCTGTCCCGGCTGTGTCTCCTACCAATTTTTTGTGCACTCCCAGCCCAATCGCTGGCAGGGTGGTGTGAGGAATAGAAAAGGCCTTGACTGCTTAGCAACAACTAAAAGCATTGGAGCCTTATGAAAATTATTCTCATCCCAAATGCAAAACATAATACTACCAGCTGCTAGCAAAAAAGTCAACTCTATCCCAGCCAAAACCATGACAGTGTGTCAGGAAAGGAGAATTTAAAAAAATACTGAAGTTATATCTCGCACTGTGTTAACATTTCTTTTAGAAAAGGGGACACAAAACCCCCCATTCATCCATGTTTAAAGTCATAAAAATACGGAGCAATGTTTGATGACATTTGCCAGGGGAACTACCAGCCTGGTAGCAGGACGGAAGAGGAGAAGGGGAAAAAAATAAATGAATGTGTTAGCCCATCCTTGACTTTCAAGGGCTGGCCGGATGTCAGGCCAGCCAGTCACACAATCTGATGCCCGTAGGTGTCATCTTCCGCTTGTGAGAAAATGTTGCCATCCAGACGGCTAATTCTGAGCAAAGCCCTGAGTGTGGCTGGGATTGCAAGAGCTTGGCTTATTATCAGCTCGGTAGTGCAAAATGTGAAGAGTAGTTCGCTATCAGAAAAAGAAAACAAATTAAGACATGGTTCAGTGGAAAACAATGGCTTTGTGGTTTTCTTTGGAATCGGAAAGTTTCTTTAGTATCTGGCCATATTTCAGTTGCTGAATGAGAAATAGGCTATAATTATAAAGAAGCATTGTTTCTTTTCCGGGCTTGCCTCTGGCTGTCAAGAGGGTGATTACAGGCAATACATTGAAAAAAATGTGCTGAGACTCAGCTGGTGTAAATCATTGCAGCTCTGTTTACTTACACTGGTGTACATCCTTTCAGGTACCTTCCTTGTTGGCCCTATACACCGTAGAAATAGCTTCCCCCCCGCCCCCCATGTAAAATCTCTCTCTGTAGAGATTGTGTCCACATACAACATTTTTACATGAAGGTGACACTAAACAGAAATGCAGTTGCAAGCATTTTGTGCATATTACAAATGGGAGTGAAGCCCATTCAGAACAAAAGCATTGGTCTGTTATTCAAAAACGTGTGCTACAAGATAATATTGTGCCGTGTAAAAGCACAGGCCCATTCATAAACCTGCTCTGATATGCTGGCTTTATTTACTACAGAAGATAATAAATGACAGGACATCAAATAGTCGTATTGCTTTCTCTTTCTGTTTCATAAATAAAGGAACAATGTTTAATACACTTGAATCTTCTCTTTTCCCTTTCCTCTTTTACTTGTGTCTGAATTGCACATTGCATGCCAAAAGCAGGTTTTCTGAAGAGCATCTTGATTGCCAAAATTGTTGTTTATAATCTGTAGCTCAAGTTCAGACATCCTTAAAGTTGAAAATGTCTAAAAATCAACGTGAGGCAGTTTTAGATGATGATTTTAGAGACATGCCTTACTTGTCTGCACGTTTCCTAAAAGACTTCAAGAATAATAGCTGATTTCCTCTGCCTTCCTAAGAACTGGTAAAAGTATATAGCTTTTTCTATCGTGGTATCTGGGGGAAACATCCCTTCAGCCTATGCACGTGCCTGAGATACCATTTACAGAAGTTGAATAACACTTTAGTACCTGTTTCAGTGTTTCCTGAATCAGTGCCCTAGGCAGGGTATTAATTTAGCAAGATGCTGAACATTTGCCATAAGATTGTCTTCAAGTGTCAATGCCATTTACGCAAGCTGCTGAGCCTCAGTATCTGTCTATAAGCTAAATGTAAATTTTCAGATAAGCTTAGTGATTTCAAGAGGTTTCAAGTTTTCAAGGACTAACATTAATCCACCTTGATTAGAACAGCTGCTTCTCTAGTTCATTAAATGGCTGTAGTTAAATAATTTAGGCATTTAATTTGACATATGTTGAAAATTTTGTATAATCTCGCCTGAGTTTTAGATGCTGTCACACAATTTCTGCATGTCCACTCTTCGTGTGTTGCCGTTACTTACCTGATTTTCACAGAGAAAAGAAAATCAGAAAGAACCGAAGAAACTCCCGATTTTTTTTCTTCTGATTGTTTTATTATTATTCTTATTCTTATTATTATTATTACTGTCTTTTTATTGTAAGAGAAAAGTAACCAAGAGGAAAAAAAGATGGATTAGTTTGAAAGTGCCTTCAAAAATACTGGACAAAATCAGTATTAGTAAGTAGGAAAATGAAAGAAAAGAGGTTACAGAAATGGAATATATTCTATTTCTGAAAGTGCCTTCAAAAATACTGGACAAAATCAGTATTAATAAGTAGGAAAATGAAAGAAAAAAGGCTACATAAATGGAATATATTCTATTTCATAAGAAGATGTCCAAAAAAAGACATCTCGTACAGGAACTGAAAAGAGAAGAATTACCTGACTAGGATCTTAATGCAGTAGATATTCTCAAATTTTTGAGTGTGAAATAAATAGACCAGGTTTCGATGTATACAATATTATGTTTCATTCTTGTTGTGTTGGTTCTTCCTTCCTCAGTCTTCTGAGTGCTCCATTTAAAATAACTTGGAGGCCATAGCGAAACTGGGTTCTGAAGCTGTCGGTTACAGGAAGAAAAATGTCCTGTGTACACTATTTGTCTTTAGAGTGCACGTGTATATCACTGCATAGCAATATTTCTGGCAATTGAAGTCTGTTTCTGAGTACCTCAGAAAGAGCTAATAATGTTTTCTGAGAACGTAATTAGAATTCTTCATGATGCTTTTTCGAGGCACAACATGATCCAAATGGCCATGGTGTAAACTCTCAAACCTGTCAGTGATGGAGCAGAACAGCGTACAGTAAATTCTTAACAGAGAGCATAGTATGGTGTAATAGGTATGTTCTCACATAAATATGATTGCCCTGATGATGATTACATCCAGAGGAGAAATCGAAGGAAAATTTTAGCCATCTACTTATTGCACTGAAAGTTTATGGTTGGATTTCTGTATCTTTTGATGTGAGAGAAATCAGTTGACCTTGGAACTTTCAATTTGATTAAACTTTGCTGTGTCGTAAAGAGGGATTTATGTTTTTAGAATAACTTGTGCTCAATTACTCTTAAAGTTATTTAAAAATATTCTGCAGTTAATTCCTTTCTTCAAAAGGGAATTATTTTCATTGTAACTCACTTTCATCTTAGAACATGTTATATTTGTGGGTTTTTTCCCTGTGTATCCTGAATGTAATTATTTTACGATAGCTGGTAGCTGCCCTTTTCTCATAAGAGAAAGAAAAGTTGCATAAATTTTGTATCACTGAACTGGCCCTTCACTATAAGCAGAGGGAATGCAGACAGTGATTTTGTCAATCCATTAGCTATCCTTCATGTCTCATCTTGGTGTGCATCCGTATAACATGTTGCCTAATTACTTTAAAAAAGTCCTTAATAATTTGGATGTTGGAGATCCTGGGCATTTTGGTATAGTCTGCTTTGGTCTGGTGAGTGAGTTATTTGGTTAATAACATTGCAATGCTGCTGCATCGGCTCGTTAAAGTGTGCTAGTATTGCTCCTTTCTCTTGGAAAGGGAAGGGTAGAGACGAGGTCCTGCTGACCTCACTGCCTCATATCACTTTATCAACTGCTCCGCAGTTCAAAGCAGGGTAATAACTGTAGCCAGGGCAAATCCTCTTTTGTTTGTTTTAGGGAGCTTTGCATGAAATCCTTGCAGTACCCTATTCCACAAAAAAAAAATTTATAAGACTGGTGGACGTAACCATTATGGTTGGACTTGATGATCTGAAAGGTCCCTTCCAACCTAGACCCTTCTATGATTCTATGATAGTGAAAGACCTGTTTCTTAATAGAGTCATCTCTTCTTCGGGCTTCGTTTACTTTCAGTAAAATGTACATTCAGTGGAGCGTCCTACCACTTTTGCTTTACATTTTCTTATTCTTGCTAATGCTTTCATGGTTTTGTTGCTTTTGCAGCCTTTTAACTAAATGGTAACATCGTGTTGCTTGTCTGCATTCCTCACATAGTCCAAGAGATCAGCAGTGCCTGCACTGTAGAGATGTTGATTTTTCTCTCTGATGACTTGCGTAGTTAGTTACCCTTGTTTCGTTGGTGTAACATCTACCTGTCTACTAATTTAGTGAGATCTTTAAAATTTACCTCCAAAATGTTATGATTTGCATTGTTAAAGAATTAATGTAATCATTTTACTGATCTTGTACCTGATCATCCATCATTTTTCAGCCTTTGTGTCGTCAATATTTCAGGCTATGCATTTCTGTGGACCTTAATGTATTTGGCGGGGGGATGAGAAACTGTACCTCCAATCTTTCTCTTCCTCTCCATCATTATTGACTACTAGCTGTACTGAAGCTCTTTGTCATGTGTCTGTGCAAATTTTCATTTCTGTATTTGCATATCCTATTTATTTATTTATCCATTTCTCCGATGGTTTGGGGTTTTTTGTTTTGTTTTGTTTTTCTGAAAAAGAGTGGACTGGGTTATGCAGGTCTTAAGCAGCTCCAATCTTTTGAGGCTTTGCTTTCATTCATTCACTCTTCATCGTTGATTGTTTCAGTGCAAGCCCCCTCGATTCCTTTTGGAGCTGTAGGCAGTGAGTTCTTCAAATCCTGCCCAGTCCTCGCAGCTCCCTTCTCCAGGGAGTAGAGAGGAGCAGTTCCAGCGGCTCCGGCAAAGTAGTTCTCTTTTGCCCAAAATTGAGACTGCAAAGAGCAAGGACTGCCACTGCAGCTGCCCTACACATGGCTTAGAGCAAGTTTAAATGGGGACGGGAGATGACAACACCCTAATCCCTCCTGCATGGTGTTTTTGAGAGCTCACAAGTCACGGGCAAAGTTACTGAGTACACTAATGTCGAAGCAAACAAATGGGTTCGCTGAAGCTGGGAGTGCAGCTGCCTTTTCCAGTTGAGTGACACCTGCTTTCACCTTCATCTAAATAAGCAAAATGGAAAGTTTTAGGCCACCTGACAGCTGATTGTTAAAACCACAGCTGCTAAACGAGCCATAAATGGTTAAATCGCACAGTTTCCAATTTTCAGAAAACTTGGGCGTCTCAAAATTTGGCACTCTTTCGAAACCCACTTCTGATCTCTACATTTTGGCATGTACCTCATGGTGTCAGGAAAATGAATCCATCCCTCTTACTGGACTTCCAAGGAAATGGGTAAAGGTGTCAGGAAAATGGGTAGATGCTCCAGTGAAGAATTCAGTGGAAACTTCCAAAGTGCTCTGGAGTGAGGTGTGCTAGCTTGCTACGCTGCAGTGGAGGATATGGGTTCTGTGCAGCCACAGCCTCCCCATTCATCTTAGTGTCCTCTGGATGAGAATGAGTATCTCCCTGGGATTCTGCCCCAACCCCACTTAAAATGTGTCAGCTGCTTTTATAGCCAGTGACTCTCCATCAGAAGTAGGCTGACATTTCCCCCGTTTTTAGGAAAAAAAAATAATTTCTGTACTACTCGGAGACCTCCATTTTTCATTCTGCTTGCTTGTTCTGTTCGTGTGATTCAGAAGGATAGTCAGAAGTACAGAACTCTTGCTTTTTTAGCAGCAAAATACTGCTGTTTGGAAAGAATACACCAAGCATTATGCTGTGGTTTATCGTAGGAGGCACACTTGAAACTGAATCACTTGAAAGGGACTTTTAGTGATAAGGTTAGACATTTTTAGAAGTGATTCGATTTGGGAATTCTGATAAGGTTCAGTGTAGGAATCAGCAGGATATTTAGACATCCAGGAAGAGTGCTCTTATATCCACCACATATACCCAACACAATTGGAGCTCATTATTAATGCACTCTCTGTTTCAGAAATATTGTAACACCTGGACCCGCGCATTCTTCAAATGGCAGCATGACTGGCTGCCTTCATTTACTGCAGATTGAACAAATGGTCGCTTAAAAAAACTTGACAAAATACCCACTGCTTCAGTAGGCTCCATGTGGCTGCACGAATCTATTCAAAATTGAGATTATTACAAGATCAAGACCTTAGTTGGCAAAATAAGGAGTTGGCAAACTTCTGGAATAGCTGATCTGATTCTAGTTTCATGCTGTTCTGTAATGCTAAGCACCAGGCTTAATATATAGGTCTCGGTGTATGTTACCTCCCCAGGATTTTTGGGTGAGAAAAAGAATTTTCATGGTATGACTTTTGGGTTTTTTCAGACAATGAGCTCAGCAGCTCAGTTAGCCCAGCTATAATATTCTATCTGCCTTAGTACAAAAGCTTTCCTCTCCACTGCAAATTTATTTCTGTCACATAAGCGGAACATGTCATGAGCATCTATTGTGCCGTGCATATGCTGTTCCTTGTGCATAAGGAATGGCAAGTCCTGGTGTGGTGTCATAACAAGGCACACTCGTTCCTCCGATGTGCTGTGACTGGGCACCAGGCCAGAGACAAAGGGTTTCCAGTACGGGAGAAGTACAGCGCGCTTCACTGCTTCAGGGTGGGCTTTTGCTCTGGGAAATCGTGGATTGGTTTCTATGAAAACCATTGGGCCAGGTCCTGGTGCGGTGGTGATCCTTATCGGGAATGGCCGTGATCCCAAATGTGCTGGTTTGTTCAAATGGTTGTAGTTAAACAATGATATAGTGAAGAAACATCATTTTATTTTAGACAGAAATGTTTTCCTTGCTGTTTTTATGATGATTCACAGGGAGATGCATAAATTTGGTCTGTTAATTATTTAAATAAGCTCTCTGGTTGAATGGCAGCTTTAAGCCCTTAAGTATCCTGATGCAATGGTGTAGCTTTGCCCGTGCCAATGAGATTGGACACTGCAACACGCAGTAGGAATTCGTGTGTGTTAACTGAGCCAGTTTTATGGTCTTCAAAAAGACCATAAAGCCAGTTTTATGATCCAAAAGCAGCATTGCTTTTCCGATAAGCCAGCGTTTCCAAAAAAACCCTGTGTAGTGCATACCTGGAATTCAAATGAGCCAGCTGCTGAGCCAGCACAGCAGGGCTTGTGGAAGTACATTTCATAAAAGCCTCCCACAGCCTTTTGGCTTTTTTTTTTTCCCCTCCCTTTTTTGGTTTAAAGAAAAAAGTCAGTAAAAAAACTTGAAATAAATCTTTAAAGAGCATATTTAGCAGAGGACTGTCTGTTTGGGGGGGTTATTCCAAAGGCTTTACAACACAAACAGGGTAGGAAATCTGAAATGCAGAGTATATACCTTTCTGTACAGAGTAAATCAGAGCAGATTTTAAAGGATATATAAACAAGCATGACTTGTGAGCCAGGGGGTCCTTCTGACGGAAAATTGCCGTCTTCCTTCTCCTTCGCCATGAAGAAAACCATTCTGTTTCTTCCCAAATGGTAAGGAAGAGACCTTCCTGCACAGAAATCATCAGCAGCTGCTTTTTCACATGTATTACCACCAAGACCTTCCTTGGTGAAATCATTCCCTCTCTGTAGCCTTATTTGAGAGCTCACAAGCTCTGGCAATGCCAGAAGAACAAACTTGCCTCCTTGGAAGATGGGGAAGAAATTTGTTGAGGTCAGCTGTAGTCTTCTGCATGAGTTTTCTTCCCAGTCTTTTCCTGATCCACAGCTTCGAGGTCTACAAAAGCTTTCAAATTATCTTCTCTTCCCTTCTCTTCTTACTAAGGATCAGTTTCATTCTGTTGAGCTGTTTTATAGTTTCTGCAGCTCCAAAGCAGGTATCAGAGAAACTAAGTCTTGTTTAATGTCAGGATTTTTTATTCTCATGGTGGGATTGTTTGCTGATGGGAGAAGATTCCTCAGCACAGGTGGCTGGGAAAGCTGGAGGGACAGGTTCTCAGTTCTGCAGCTTTAGCACTGAACATTCTTCACAGAGGAGTCCTCTTTTTGCTTTGGAGCTAAGCAATGTCTCCTTTTAGCATGTACTACGGTTTTTAATTAACTTGTAATTTGGCTAAATTGTCTATGGTTGCACTGGTTTGAGAGAAAGTACAGTCTCTGTCAGGAGTTTGCCTTTTTTCTTTTTGCTACTAATTTCAGTGTCTCCCTGTAAAGCATAGGCTCCTCTGTTTTCAAAATAAGTTTCCCAAATCCGATTTTCTTAGTGTTTTTTATCATGAGTCTCATTCACAGAAATGTTTTAGTAAGAATCATTAAATAAAAAAAACAGTTTCTTCCACCATGTGAATCTTTATGAAAGTTATAAGTTACTAAAATGGGATGTTACAATGAGATGTGCTGACTGCCTATAGGAGGAGGATGTTACAGCCCCATATGAGTTATTTCACACTTGCTTTTTTCTCATTGTGAAATTTAGATTAAATGACTTGGGGTTTGCTCTCTTTCCAATTTAGATCGGATTATGGAGAGAATTAGTTTCTAAAAGTCATCTCATTGGCAGAGCTTTTTCTGTGATTCAAAGTATAGTATGTATTTAGTAGGTCCTTTTCAGAATAAACAAAACTCTCCCCTGACTGAGCAGTTAAGGAAACTGGCATATCAAACCTCAGTAGTGCTTTGTTGTAAGGCTGGGGATTTAATTTAATCCTGTCCTGATGGTCTGCAGTGCTGGGTCTGTGGTGATGCCTGTTCTGTTCCTCCTTCTCTTCCTCTTCCCAGCTGTCATGCCCAGCTCATGCAGAGAGAGTAGATAGAGGCTGGCTCTGCGAAGGCGGACAAGCATGTTTATGAAGTCTCCAGTCCCCATCATCTTCCTCATGGTTAGCACAGTTGCAGTGGTGTCTCTGCCAGGGTCCCTCAGAAAGGTAGCTGTGGTTACCATGGGTATAAAGAGAACCATGAGTTTGTTTACTTGTACCACAAACAGCGTGGAAACAATGTTGGGATAAATTTAACTTATCGATGGAGGCAGCTACTCAAATATCATTTATATACACAAAGTAAGGTTTGAAAAATCACATATTAAAAAGGTTTCCTGGCAAGACTTATCTGTATTTTGACTCTATGGGGAAAGGATTTTGAGAACAGTTGGGTCCTTTACTGTTCAAGTACCTCATTTTCCATCCTTGACAGAGCTAGAACACAAATATTAGTTGAACTTGATCTTTTTTAATTAATGTGTGTTGTTTAAATTTTGTGGGAATGTTGATAGTAATTTCATATTTTGCTTTCCTCATCCATACTGGCACATTACCTAAATTTTTTTGAAGCCAGCTTCATCATAAGTCACTCCTTATGCTCAAAGCAAGTGGAGTATTACCCACGTATAATGGAATGATGATATTCCACCTGATGCCTGAAAGTCAGCCTTTTGTTGTAAGTGAACCTCATTCTGTTCTTATTGCTTCTTTTTTTAACCTCAGAGAGTAAGCCTCGGTAACTTCTATTTTTTCACAAAACAGCATCACTTCACGTACAGCGGGAACAAGCTTATGGGGTTGGTGAGGAGGTGCCTTCTCTCTTTTTTGTTGCTGTTGTGTCCTGTACTCATTGTCTGTGTATCAGGTACTTCTTAGAGCTCTTGGAAGAATTTAATACCTTGTTTGTTTTTTGTTTGTTTTT
>VYZM01009177.1:254634-270445 GCA_013398915.1 Dromas ardeola
TAAATAAGACAATGGTTAGAGAAAATAACTTGCAAAAGAAATACCCCAATCAGCTTGTTCTCTAACCAGCCTTGTTTTCTCCTAAATCCATAATTCTCATTTAATGTCCGGAATGAATGCAGATCACATTAAACATATTCTGCTACACATTACCATTGTGCATATAAAATGGTGGTTGTTGAATTTCTTTTTCCTTTTACCATATGTCATCACTGCAAGCGGTTTTTTTTGTGACTTTGATAGCATTTGCAGGGACACAAGGAAGCAAAAAATATGACCTGTTTTATACATAAAATTAAGAATAAGAATTTGAATGTCTGATTTTGTCTGTAAAGACTTACGGGCTCTTCTTTAACACTCTTGTTCTGAAGAGGGATCATACAAGTTACATTACATTTTCTGTGTGCTTAATATGTTGCATCTCTATTTTACTGGTACTTTCTCACCTGTGTGGGAATAATGAAGGGATATTTTGATGACAGTTAACTGAAAAAAATATGGAAAGAGTTTCCTATGTAAGAAAAATAATTTTTACTAAAATACAATTTTCTGGCTCTGAACAAGGCCTTTAGTGTTTTCCACGTGAGAGGAGACCGCCTTGATTACACAGTTTCACTTTAGTTGTTTTAACTTTGAACTGATGTGGATTCCTGCCTTAGGAACTGTATGTAATTTTTGCCATTCATTTAATGAAGTAAGGCTTCAATATTTTAAATCTCAAGGACAATGAATAGCATATGTTCTTTATTTTTCATGAATCCAAATAAATGTACTGTTGTCATCTTAGCTGACAGACATTGTTTCTGTAGTGAAAAATGAGGTGACTTTTTCATTGCATCTGGGAACCCTGGAACACCCACAACCTTCCCAAAGTTAAAATGTGTTCGGCCTCAATCTAACAAACGCATAAGTGCATTACACAAACTGATAGATTTATTGGCCCTTACGGAAACTGAACTGCTAAGCTCCCGATGTGAAGAAACAACTGGTATTGAGGCAATTCCATTTCTGTCTCTGTCTTTTGGATATTAAACTTGACACTCAGCTGTCATCCGTCGTGCCCAGCAGAGAGTCGAAGGAAGCCTCGCTGCAGTTGTCAGTCAGCAGACTCTGAGTCAGCATGCATAATACACGAATAGTTGCTGATTATTTTTTTTAACCCATTATACTAAGACCAAATGCTAAGCTGAAGGATGAAGTTCCTCCTTTGGTCTTCGCTACTACACGGACTTTGTGCTCACTGACGTTATCAGGTGGTAATGCAACACTTTGCCTGATTTGGTTAAGATGTGGTTAAGATCTACGTAACCATGACTGCTCGGGAGGGGAATGCGGCAGTAGGTGGATCATCTGGACAAATGGCTTAGCACCAGGACAGACTGCGAGAGAGAGAGAGAGAGAGACATCACATAAGCTTCTCCTCTTCCAGACCAGATGGGAAATTCCATGTTCAGAGGTGGCTCTGAGGGTGGTGGAGCTGCCGTAGTGAAACCCTGGAACTCACAGTGGTTGTCAAGAGCCAAATCTGAAGCAGTAACATACTTTCCTCTAATGAAAAGGAAAAGAACTCCTAGGGTTTTGATTAAGTTGAAAGCTTCATTAGATAAGGATGTTTTGGAAGAATATAGCAGATTTTTGTTGAAAAACAGAACATGTGAAACCTCCAAGTCTAACTCAAAAGAAATAGATTGCTGATTTGGAAATGTCTCTGCAGTACTTACTTTCTTCCCCTTTTTATTATGTTTGGTCCCTCAGACAGCTATAGTCTCCCGTGGTACATCACAGCCAAGGACTCACTAAATGCAGTATGTTTTACCCAGCAAATAGGAAGACTGGAACAGAAATCTTGATGGTCCTTAAAAGGAAAAATAAAATAAGAAGACATTTTTGCATCCAGCTTGTAACTTCTCCTAGATAAAATTCTAGGGCAATTTTCAACAAACCCCTCTTTTTATTAAAGGGGGAGGGGAAAAAAATTTCACTGTCCTGACATTTTTTTGACTCAACTTCGTTCATCACGTTGACCTAACGTGAAAAATATTGAGAATTCAGCAAATTGCTTAGCCTAATTTCCATAAATGTTGTCTAAGGAAAGGCGTCTCATTTGCATGCTGATCTTGTTTTTCATTCTGCTCTGTTGCTACAAACCCCTGAATAATACCACAGGCTGCATGTTCTTTGTCCTTTTGAAGTCCAAACCATCGCCTATCTTGAGGATCGCCAGATCTTACAAGGGTTAAAGCATTATTTCTGTCATACACGGCTTTGTATATTCAGAAGTTCTAGTGCAAATGGAAATGCTTGTTCTTTATTAATTATGCCAGCACTTGGGAAAGAGCTAGTGGGAAATATTTGTATTCCTGCTCATCTCAAGAGATTCAGATGACTTCTTTGGACAAATGGTTACCCAGAATGACCTTATTACATGGCAGTAATAGGGAATGTTTTTGCATTCGAAGCAGAACGCAGGACAACATGACTAATTGTGTTGGTAGAGTGGCATAATGCTTACCGTAAAAATGATTCCCTTGCACATCAGGGAACAGGTTAATTAAGGGAATGATGAGTCTTTATAAAATCAGATGCAAAATGCGAGCAACTTTTTTCTTATATTAAAAAATTAGGCAGTGCAATAGACCTTAATGCATTTGTGTTGTGTTTCTTGGGATATCTTTCTGTATCATGCTTATATATGGAGATTTGAACAGCAGGTTCTATTTTCATAACTTTCTGCCAAACCGTAACAATGTCAACTGGCAGTAGGGGTATTTGGCCCTCAGTACCCTGATGTATTGTAAATCTGTTATTTTTGTATAAATAGGTTTCTCACCCTACAGATTAGGTTAGAATCTGATCCTGATTTTGAGCAGCAAGTTTCAAATGAGAAGGTCATTTTGTCTCATTTGTTAGGGAATAAAAGAGCCCATAGTGTTGTATGATGTGTGGAACAGCAAAATCCCAGTCAGTTTTGGAGTTTTCTTTACAGAAACCATAACCATCCTGGTCCCGGAAAAACATTACATTCATTCCGAATTTGAGAACTGTAGATTATTCTTGTGTTAATAATTCAATCTAAAAAATAGGATATCAAACCATGCAAGTTGAATGTTTACCTCACTAAGAAGCAAATTATCAGTAGAGAAAGCAAACGAGTTAGTCTTACATTTTTCAAATAATACTCAATGGTAAATAAAAGCTTATTTCCAATATTAAGTTGGGGCTTGATTGCCATGAGAGCAGTGGTTATTTTCATGTTTTTGGAACGTGGAATGGAAAGAAAAAGTGTTAAAGTATAGAAGAGACAGAACTCCTGGTGCCATGCTTGGGGTGAAATAGGATAGTTGAGGCTAGAAGCTTACCTGTAAAATGACGGCTCTTGGTGTTCAGTTGTTGTCCCAGGGTCCTTTGTTTCCTCAATATTCCACTTCCACTGGTTGCTGTAAGGTTAGACTTGTTCTCCAGCACCGGCCGAGTAACCAGTGATTTGCTACAGCCAAGTCATAATCAGTTAGATGCTAAGATGTTGCCAGTGGTTTGGTCTGGATAATCAGTCTTGACTGATAAGGGACAGTGTTTTGGAGTAAAACCATACTGTTGGGTTCTCTCTTCCTCCTCCGCTTTCCTTTTCCATGTTGGTCCCTTAATTCTCTTCTGTAAGCTGCAAAACAAGGCAGATCCTTCTCCACCATGGTGTGACATGTGAACTCCACTTTGCTTCGTTTATAGCAGCTGTCAAAACTCATTGCTTTGGGTTGCCTAATACCACCTCATCAAAACAGGATTGATTGCTGCTTAGAAACACCACTTGCAAACAAACCTCTTTATATTGACATACCTGTGACTGTTCTATCTTATCCAGACCCAAGGCTGTTTCACTGCTGCCTTCTCCTCGTTTGTTGGTCAGGTACTGTGAATTTCTGTATTGTACATGTTAAAAACTGTATGGAAGAAGGATGATCTTTGTAGCATTTGTACAATGCATTAAAAGACAGTGACGGGATCCTTCCCTGAACTACCAAGTGCCCCTACCATAAAAATGGTAAGCACTGAGATGATAAAAAACCCTAGCTGTTTTTACCCTGACTGCTACCCTTGATGGAAGGTATAAATTTTGTAGGTGGTTTGAGTACTCCGTGCACTGAACTTGTTTGTAGCTGGCTCTTAACCACTGTAGGAGCAGATGTGCTGGAATATTATTAAAGAAATGGATTGGAAAACTAGTGAAACAAAAAACTGCGAGTCACGTAAGATTCATTACAAAAGTGATCTCCCATCAAGCCCTCTGTTACTGGTCCTGGTGTTACTTCAAAAATCAGAACAATCCATTTCTTAGCTCCAAGTTCTACCTTAAATTGGTCTGATAAGTATTCTACCTTGCACTGGAAGTCTCAGATTTTGTTAGCTGGTTTTAATATTTATCTGTACAATGCCTTAGCTGCCTATGCCTCATCTAAAATAAGAGACGATTAAGAACACACATTTAGAAGGATGTGGCTAATTTTCTTATATTTATAACGTTTCATGAGAGAATAGTCCTTTCATTTGCTAAGAGGGGTTGGAAAGTTGAGGACCATAGTTCTTCACTTAAACGGAGGATGCAAGAATCTCTTTTTTTTTTAATCCACGGGCTCCCTCTCCTGGTCTGGGAAGTGCTTGGCACCACGGGCTTGATTTAGGTGGAAGCTAAGTGAAAGTTACTTGCAAATTGATTTAGTGACACAGTGTCAACATTGTCTCGTAACTTCTATGTTTAATGAGAGAATTGTACTCTCCCTAATAGTAATAATGAAATGAATACGGGTGTTGTGATGAATCAGGGTTGCAGGCCCAGGTTTATCTTACTTAAGTGCCGATTAAGGCATATTTCACAAGAACTGAAAGCAATGGCCTACAAAAAAATATTTACAAATAAAATCAGTGAACTTGCATATCCAAATAATTGTGTGAACGTATACTGTATAATTGCACTCATACTGTCGTCTTTGTTTCTCTGACACATAGGTGCTCTGCCTGCACCTCCTGCTGGTAATACTACACCTAAATTGGACTGTTTACTGTATTTGATAAAGGAGAAAAAAGATCTTTGCATTAATATTCTTACATTAGAAACATGTTAGTACTGTAGATTGCTTACCAAATTTGAGGCCCTAAAATCATAAAGCACACCTTGTAGGTAAGAATTGTATCTGTTTAAGAGGTCACTTACTTTTGCTGCAAATTTTTAAGCCCATAACTAAATTTTAAGAAATAAATTTCTGGCAGAGTTGATGAATTTTTTTGTGTTTTAGCTTCCCAGTCTTGCTTCTAACAATTTTTTTAAGCTTGAATTTATTGACATGAACAAATGTTTACATAACTTAAGAAGCACAACAAATATTCTGGTGTGGTCCTTCCTTTAGTGCTTTTCATGCATATGTATATTGCAGCAGACACAATAAAAAAAAACCTCTTCAGCTCCAAATGACTGGGAGTTGATGTCTTGTAGCTTGCCCTGAAGTGTCACAAACCTTCACATACTTGGACCAGAGATTTTTACAGTAACTTGAACTGATGTAAGTGACCACAGAATATCACAGTGACTCAAGATATGCAGGTACAAAAGATTTATTCAGGAGATCTGCGGTGCAGGTAGGGGCAGGGCTGGCAGGGGCTTTTGTACATTTATGACAATGCAAAACAAGCACCAGACTGGTGTGAAATGCTTTCACTTTAGAATATCAGCCTTTTATTCCAGAACTTATAACAAATAATGAAAACAGTCCCTAGCATTTTCATTCATATTAGAAACTGGGTGTAAATTTGTAATAAGAAAGATCCCACTAGTGAAATATCAAATTCCACAACTTATTCAGAAATACATTTCTAGAGCTGCTAATTTAAGTGTTCCTCTCGGCTCCACTTAAAACAAGCGTTGACAGTTATGTCTTATGAAGCCAAAGCAGGTTTGGGAGAACTAATTTTAGCAGTTCTCTCAATTTACTTATTATTTGTGCCAAAGACATGGAGGTTGAACCTTTCATGCAAGCAGAGGATATAAGATGCACATGAGAAATGTTAAATACTTTGCTGCTGAAAGTTGGTCTGACTTACACTACAAGCAGGAGGACAGTTGAAGTGAATAGAAACAAAGCATAATGCATGAGTCAATAAAGTCTGTATTTCCTAAAAAATTGTTATTTTTATGTATGCTACATCCACTTAAAATGACAATTATTTGCTGTGCATTCTTGTTCGTGCCATGCTCTTGGTCATCTGCTTCGCCATCTGTGCATATCTTCTGTCCTAGCATCTATTAGGTATCTGTTCATCTTATTTGAGTTTACAGGGATTTAAGTTATTTCTGAGCTAAAATACCTGTAACACCAGCGCTCTGAGATATGCAGGTAGCTTGACACTCATCAGTGGAAAGTAGCTTTAACAGGTATTGGTTCAATAGGCAGCCTGACAGGAACACAGCACTGTTACGTGCTTTACTGACTCCGCTGGTACCTTGAAACCATGGTAATCATTTCACTTTTTGTACCCTCTTCCTCCTCCCCTTCCCCCAGTAATTTAGCCTATTTAAAGTTTAGATTGTAAGGTACATTGAGCTTACAATGAGGAGTGGTTTTATGCAATGCTATGACTTGTTAAGTCTTTTCCATTAAAGTAATGTGTGGGTTTTATCTTCTTTTTTTTTTTTTTCTCTTTTTGTGCACAGGTGCTTGGGACACCAAACGAAGATACGTGGCCTGGAGTCCACTCTTTACCCCATTTCAAACCAGGTAGGTTGAAGTACCACGTTCATCCAAATTATCTTCCTGGAAATACGGGACACAGACAATTGTATCCCTGCCTACAAACTTCAAAATGACCTGGTACACAGTGCACGAACCATACTGCACTTTTTCTAAGTGCTTATTTTTTATTGTGCTCAGGGAGGGGTTTTTTCTTTTGTTTAATTTTTTTGCTTTCTTTTGCATTTTCTCCTGTGTGTTACAGTATGAGCCCTGACCTGTTTGCATTCCTCAGCCACTGAGTATTGTACCTTTCAGATTGTTGGCAGGCTGATTCGTGATCAGTATTACTTTTCCACAGACCACCCTGAACTTTGAGGGATACCAAAGGAAACCAAAGAGTAAAGACTTTGTGAAAGCTGAAGTTACTATTAGATCGTCTGTTAGTACCTTTCTACAAAAGTTCAATTTTTTAATGTGTGTTGTACTTGAAGATGTCATATTCTACAACCATCTGATACCTTTGTGTGAGAGGCAGCAGTTTGTTGCCTAGCGATGAGAAGTACAGGGTCAGCTTCATTATGCTATATATGCATGTATGCATATGTATGTAATAGATTTAGTTCTGTGAACTTTTGAGTGGGGATCTCTTAAACGTGCCAGGCAGGCAAATAAGTAGGAGGCACGTTGGCTAGTGAGGGTGGTGAAATACTGGAACTGGTTGTCTAGAGATGTTTGATATCTTCATCCTGTTCAAAATCTGACCGGACAGGGCCTGAGCAGCCTGAACTTGTTGGACCTGCTGTGAGTGGGTTTGAACTAGATGGTAACAAGAAGGTTGCTAGGTGCTTTCAGATTAAGTGCTTAATTGGCTCCCAGTATATTTTACTAGGTTGAGTCTTCAGTATATAACCATGTGACTGAAATCTGTAAATGAGTGACAGAATTGACCCAGGAATCCAATTTCACATGTTTTTGTCCTTGCAGGCCTAAGGTCTCTCAGTAAACTCCTGTTTCTCCTTCACTGCAGATGATAGTCCCTTCAGCTTTTGTCATAAATTGTGACAACCTTGCATCCTATATCATTTAAACCTGATTTCCAAGTCATCTTATAGGTTGGACATAAAGAAGATTCCCTTTTCATAGAATCATAGAACAGTTTGGGTTGGAAGGGACCTTTAAAGGTCAGCTAGTCCAACGCCCCTGCAATGAGCAGGGACATTTTCAACTGGATCAGGTTGCTCAGGGCCCCGTCCTCGAACATTTCCAAGTATGGGGCATCTACCATCTCTCTGGGCAACCTGTTCTTCCAGTCTTTCGCCACCCTCAGCATAAAAAGTATCTTCCTTCTATCTAGTCTGAATCTACCCTCTTTTAGTTTAAAACCATTACCCCTTGTCCTATCGCAACAGGCCCTGCTAAAAAGTTTGTCCCCATCTTTCTTATAAGCCCCCTTTCAGTACTGAAAGGCCACTATAAGGTCTCCCTGGAGCCTTCTCTTCTCCAGGCTGAACAATCCCAACTCTCTCAGCCTGTCTTCACAGGAGAGGTGCTCCATCACTCGGATTATTTTTGTGGCCCTCCTCTAGACCCACTGCAACGGGTCCCTGTCTTTCCTGTGCTGAGGGCTCCAGAGCTGGACACAGTACTCCAGATGCGTTCTCACGAGAGCGGAGTAGAGGGTTAGAATCACCTCCCTCGACCTGCTGGCCATGCTTCTTTTGATACAGCCCAGGATGTGGTTGGCTTTCTGGGCTGTGAGCGCCCATTGTCAGCTCATGTCCAGCTTTTCATCCACCAGTACCCCTAAGTCCTTCTCCTCAGGGCTGCTCTCAATCCCCTCATCCCCCAACCTGTATTCATTCCAGCCTGTCTTATTGGTCAGATCTGCAGGATCATAGTGGCTTCTTGGGGCAGCAAAGAGGCAGGAGGTGGGGCAGAGAAGTTGAAAAAGACAAAGAGATCTAGGCAGCTCAAAGTAAGAGAGACAGAGAAACAAATATATTGTAGGGCTTACCCTGATATTAACACAAAGCCTCGAGAAAAGAGAAGGCAGACAGCTTTCTTGCACATGGCTTTTCAGTCTCTGTCCTAGTGCTGTCTTATTGCTGTAGAGTGAAATCACACTCTCGTGCTCTCCAGTGCATTAGTAGAACTTTGTTAACAAGTGCAGTTTTTCACTGAAATACTGAACACGACAATGCTCTTCCCCAAGTCAGCATGTCATTAATTTTACAAGCTTTTGTGTTTTTCATTCTTGGTACTGATTAAAAGGTTAACGCAGACACAGAATCCCTACAGAAATATAATGGGTTTTAACAGCAGTCCAAAGACATTGGTTTTTATCCAAGAATAGTAAAGAGGAGGAGAAAACCTGGAGATCTCAGTGAGTGCTCTTTCGGTTTGCTCTTATTTTTATTCTTGTCTGTGATACAGGAAAGTTTTGAACAGTAGATGGCAGCCAAGAAATTTCCTGATTTCATTTTTCCATTTGGCTTCCAAGTGTGTTAAGGGATATAGGTTTATTACCACAGAAGAACATCAGGAAATGAATCCACAGTAGGCACTTCATTAAATCCAATTTTTGTACAGGCATTGTGTTAGACTTGCTTTTATTTTCTCTATCCCGGACTATGGATTTTGTCAGCTCTAATACATAATATTTAGACAAATTCAGAATGGGGACAGGAGGAAAGATGCCTCCAAGACAGAAAATGGTCACTCAGTATTTTCACCATTTCTGCTTGGTGTGGTCTTTGTTTTCTCAGATCCTTTCCACATCTGTGAAGTATGTAGATTTGCAAGTCAGAGTAGTTACTGTTCTTGCTGACAATTATTAATCTTTCTAGGGCCTGTTAATGCAAAGCACTGAGCTCCTTAATTCCCCTACACTGTGGAGGCCTGAGAGCACTCTGAAGGAAAAAGTCCTCTTCTGTACACATACTATGTTCTGCACTCCCTGTATTCTTCACAGCCTTGATAAAAGGATTTTTTTTTTTTTGTCTTATGGTTCCTTATTTGCTGATTTTAGAAATTACAGTAATAGAAAGCATAATCTAACTGGACAACCAAAACTTGGCTTACATACCCCAAAACTGAGTAACTGGGCTTTATGCTGGTAGTGTGTGGAACGATTAGAGCAGCAAAACAAATCTCTGGGATCTTACTGGGGTACCAGCATCTAAAGCTTGCTCTGCACAAAGTGCTCTGACCGACGGACTGGGCTGGAATTACACTATTTGCTCGTGCCCTTAGGGTCATTGGAGCTGTTTGGTCATGGCTACCAGGTTTTCTGTTGCTTCTTAAAAAAATGCTTTCTTTCATGCCATTCTGTGTACACAAGTTTTCTGGCGATGGCAAGGCTGCATTGTCCCCTTACATAGATGCTCAGCCAGCCATGCTCCCCTCCCCGTTGGTCTGAAGTTGTTGTTACGTGTTAGAGAAAATTTCCTCAGAGTATGGGACTGAAAGACTTTTCTTTCCTGACTGACTTCTTTGGAGCAAAAATGGAGGTTAATGCTTTAATAACACATTTAAGATGACTCACTCTTTTCCCTTCCTTAGCAGAAGAATGCGGGAGGGAACCTGAAATGTCTTGCCAGATCTGAACCAATTCCATTATTCTTTAAGATTTGTGAAATTACTGCATTAAAATATAGATGATATGGGGTTAAGTAACTCCTGTGCTTTGCGTGTCTTTGAGTTTTAAGACTGATAGCTGCAAACAGTAAGTGTGATGAATTGAGAAGTACAGAGAGCACTAGTGATGAGGATATCAATATCCACTCAGGCAACACTTTGATGCTATAAATGGAGTTGTGTAAGCATAAAACAATAGGATTTGAACAGAAAGTATCAGCAATAAATAGTTTCTATAGTTTAAAAAATGCTGGGCACATTAAATGCCTGTGGAGTTGGGAAGACTATCGAGAGTGGAAACAAAACTTCATTGTATTTCTTGTTTGCATGCAGACTTAAATAACTAATTTTCATGCTGTGATGTGATAGAGCGCAGTCCTGTGCTGCAGAGAGCTAATCACAGTTTACTAGGAGAAACATGTCTGAAAAACATGGCATTAGTCTCTTCTCTACTGGAGTGGCTAGGGTCTGATTATTATGGAAAGCAATGAGTACATAAACAACAATGATCTCTGACATCTTAGTATGTGGGAACATTTCTGAGGCTGCATAAGAAATGTGTTCGTAAGGCTAGCTGTGGGTGGCTCTACATCTTCTGAACCCGTAACCTCAGTGATTTTAACAGCCTGTAATTGTGAAAATAAAACTGTCACAATTTGTTTTGTCATTTAAAAAGTCTGAAAACAACTTGTGTTTTATCTCTCTGCTTTGAGATCTTTGATTACTTTCTATCTTACAAATACTCTAAGTAATATGGGAGGTATTTTAAGCTAAAAGTTGGCCTGGTCTTTGAGCTTTCTCTGTGCCTCAGCCTCAGTCCTCTCAGTTGGTGTTTGCACAGACACACACATACACATGTCCTGCTTAGTACATTACTTGAGGATAATCTAAATAATGCATTTGAAAATCCTGAAATACTTCAGAAGTAACTTCGAGTTACCTCTGTGACTCACTTAGAAGTGTTACGGCTGCTGTCATCTTGAGTGGGTCTTCCTGTATCCACTTATCACTGAAGAAACCCAGCCATTCTGGATCACTGTGAAAGTAAATTATCTGCTCTCAAATAAGAAGATATTTCAAGAAAATTTTGAAAAGTGTTAGGTGCTGTTTCAATAAGATCTTGAGGTTTCATCCAGCTTAGACGCCCCATGTTACAGGTTGTTGGACAGAGACACTGCAAGTGATGAACGTGACTCTCTGACACATGACTTGGAGAACTTATTTTCACAATTTATTCTTTTGTTACAATACTTCAAGAAATATGTAGATTTGCTGCACTAAAACAGATCCAACCACCGATCATGTCACTGGACCAGTGTCTCCAAGAACAAAATGAAAGTAGGCATCTGCTATGTCTTATCTGCATGAGTTGGGACGAGGCAGTGTTCCAAAACAAGCTGCTTCCTTACCAGTCTTCTGTCTGAGTCTTCATGATTTTTCTGTATTATTCTCTCCACCATCATCTCCCATTTTTCCTAGTCTGGAGTATTACCTTCTTTTCTTCTCCAGCAATGTCCCCTGGATTCAGAGTCCTGCCCAAATAATTGAGCAAGATAAGCCTTTGGATCAACATCTACACTTAAGTCAAGTTTTCACTTTTTCTACATTCTCAATTAGTGTTTGGGACCGATGCTCTGTAATCTCCATTCTGGGAAGTTAAATAGAGATTTATCAGAAGGTACAGTCAGTGAGCAGAGTGGGAGAAGGTAAGACATGGTCACAATGGAAGATAAATGAACTGATGGTGGCCATAAAGAGATGATAATGGTCAAGGAGAAGTAGCAACTTGCTAGGAAGGTTGAGAAAACGTGAGAATGCTTAAATTAAATATTTAAGTTAAATAAGTTAAATATTTAATCTTGGGCTGATGGTGTAGGAGCCTGAACCTTGCTATGTTCAACAATCAGATAATAATATAAAGTAATACACCTGAAAAGGTGCCTTTATGAGGCAATGGGAACATCTACTGAGCACTGATTTTTTAAAAGAGAATCCCTCAAGTCAGGATGAAAAGAGTTAAGAGAAAGAGACTCTCCTTAAGGAGAAAGCAGAAGACAAAAAGACACTAGAGCGAGAAAACAGCCTTCATAGGAAATACTGCATATCACGGAGTCTGCCAGATTGACAGGCACTTCATGGATTTATTAAAAAATCCCGAGTCTGTGACTGACAAAACCACTGCAGAGCTGGTGTTCTGACTCGGGATTTCTGCTTTGCTTTCCCACATGATCAATAAATATAGATTTGGTTTAGAAATATGATCTGCCTACCTGCTCTGAACAGCTGATTGATAGCCAAGCCTTAATCAAAGGATTAAGTCTTCATTTAGAGTAGGGCTGGGCTGAGAGACTAAAATCCTTTGGCACAAACCCATGGAAATACCGTATATGAGGACATATGGCTTTTCAGACTTTCATAACAGTTTTTCCTATAGAGTTTCACCAAAGCCTGTCAACAATTCGTTACACGCTGAATCAATAGCTTGTTTGTTTACATCTACACTGATGCCAGCAAATGTTCCCAGGCAATGTGGGAGTCTCTGCTGTTAAACTGTTCGAGCAGCCTCTGGCATGCCTTTAGCTCATGACAACTAGCGCTTCCAAATAATTAATTCCTCGGCATAGTTTGGGAGTTAGTGTGGGCTAGGGACCATTCCCCATAAGAAGTAGTTCGCATCTCCTGTATTGGAGGCTGGAGGTGGAAGGGTGCTGCAGTAGTACGGACACAGGACAGTCATGGTGTCTCAGCCAGACAACAGTCCCAAGCACATTTAAATTACTGGTACAGATGTAGTCGTCAGGAATTTGAGTACTTGAAGAAAGGAGAGAGGGAGGGATTTGTAAGGGAGAATTCATTTCTAATTTCTCCCCCTTGCTTTAGTTTTGGCAAAATTGTAATATTTGGTGTTTCCTCAAGTCTCTGATATCCACAACCCAAAGGACTTGAGTCGATGTTTTCACCATTCTTTGAACAAAATTGTATGAAATCGAAAAGTTAAAGTAACTACGATATATGCGAGGGAGATAGGGTGAGCACTGCTAAAAGGAGGAACCATTTAATATGAAAGTCCAGTGCTTTAGACAATGCTGGCTATTAAAATTACATTTTCTACTCATGCTCGGTAGGGAGTTTAGGAAACAGCATCTATCCTTCCTCTTTACACAACCAGTGCTCTGCTGAAGCAGGTGCTTTTGGAAGGGAGAGGAGGAGAGGGGATGGGGATGGAGGGTTTGGGAGTTGAAGTAATTTTTCTCAAGACATTTGGCATACAAAAAAGCAAAGTGTAACTCATGATTATGAGAAAACTCCGTGTGTGATTGAACTTCAGTAAAAACTCTAATTGCACATTAGTGCTGCAAATAATGCTTGAAAATTTGCTTGTCAGCGTGGATGCCTGTCTTTGTATCTTTAGCAAGCATAATTTAAATATTGTTAGGATTGAATCTTAAAATCTAATAAAAATAGCATATGAGTCTTACATATCACAATGCAGTGTTAGTCACTTTAGACTTTTAATTAAATGTAAAGAAAACCCGTTTAAAGAAATCATGCATTAGACTTTTCAAAATATTAATTATGGTGATGTTTAAATATTTGCATTTAAGTTAATCACATTTGGTTTTAAATAGAGAAGAACATTAATCAAGGAATGCAGATTAGCGGGCATGTTTTGATTAACAACATAAAAAATGCCTTGAAGTTAAACTGCATTTTAAGTTCTTTGGTTTAGACTAGAAGCTGATTATCAATAGTGCTAAAAGGAGCTAAAAAATCAAAATGTAGTCTGCTTCTAATTCCTTATGTAGCTTTTCTTGCCTATTCTAGGTCCTTTCAAGGCAAACATGGCAAAGGTATAATAGTTCATGTGTTTTTCTGACTGATAAAAGAGAAAAAACCCTCATCTTGTTTTATGTTACTTAAAATGCAAGTGCTTATTTTTTCAATTCTCACAGCAGACCACTAGTTCCTTCACTGGTCTGCTAATAAGCTCACTAGTGAGTTCTGCTGAAATTCGCTTCTGTTTGAACCTGCCCTTGATGCAGGGCTGTCAGATGGAGCGTGTTTATCAGACAGATAATGATGTTTGCAGTGGAGAGCATGTAGGTATATATGTGGGCTCGCAAGTGAGTATACATATATAACAGTGTTGATATCTAAAGGAAATAAGAAATAGAAATGCTGTCTATTTCTATAAGAAATAGAAATGCTGTCGTTTCTAAGACCATTTAATACAGCTGGGTGTAATGGATGAGCTTTCTGGCACAGGCTTTTTTCTCCCCGAAGTCTTCAAGCTGAGTACAATTTGGGAGCAGTTGTTTTAAGAACATAATTTTTTTTGATGCCCAAAGAATTTCCTCCCTCTCTTCCCTCTGGCTGATCACTTCTGCTTCAGTATTGCAGTTGTTGTTCCAGTAGCTTCGTTGATGCTGCTGTTTGTGGGGCACAGCCTTAAAAACTCCTTGGCACAGGAGGCATTGAGTAAGCCTCAGACCTGCGTAAGCACAGACCTGTGCTGCAAGGTCTGAAGCAAAGAGCGACTCAAATCCATTTCCTGCTGGAAGAACATTTGCATAACTGCACCACCCAGCATCTCTGAGCACCACCCAGCATCGATCGCTGACTGGGACATGTGTAGTGCCCAGCAGAACAGTGAATCTTGGCTCTGAGGCTGGGCTTCTAGAGGTGTGGATGTAATATATTACCCTGCTCCTTTTCTACTCTCTTTTAAAATCTTAAGAGTAAATCGTATGCTACAGGAAGATCTTGCAATTGGTACTTCTTTCCAGTAAGGAATATGAGTACTGTATGTTTGCTCTTATTTATGCAGTCCTATGTGGGGATCTCTTTACACAGCATTTGATGATGAACATGCCACTTACTTAATCAAGATTTGGCTAACTTGGCCTCTGAGAAGCAAATGGTAAACGCTTAGGTGCTGTGGGATTTGAACAAAACCAAAAATCCCTTGTTTTGTTTCACATAAGCAAAAATCGCCTTTGACTAGTGAAATACAGCACCCATGTGAAAAACCAGCTCTTTAACCATGAGACACGGTTGCTAGTGAGGATGATGACTGTAAGTTTGGGATGAAAATGCAGAGGATCAACTTTCGTTTCCCAAATTTGTTCCCAAAAGATTTGCAAATAATTAAGTGTTTGCATAAAGGAAATTAAAAGCACACGTTTTACTTTAAATTTCAGATGAGCTTACTGTGTTGGTCTTCCAGTGTTTTTATTCAAAAGACGCACATTTAATTATAATATTCTGAAAAGATTTGAACTCTAGTACATATACTCACAATTTGAACTATAAAAATTCAAAATACATCTGAGATCAAATCTTGATGTGTAAATGTACAGTTTTTCGGGTTTCTTTAATCTCAGTGTTGATGAGAGTGAGCAGCTGCCCCAGCAAGGCGGCGTGCCTCACCTTCTTGATGGTGCCTTGCATACGCT
>VYZM01009177.1:270488-280592 GCA_013398915.1 Dromas ardeola
TGAAATTCTCGCATGTGCGGGAGGATTCATGGTAATTCTGCAGTATTCCCAGGATTTCACATACAGTCAAGATCTGCTGCCTGATACTACTATTTTTTATGATCAAGTCAATGGGAGCCTCTGAAAAACAAATACCAAATCTATATGCTTGAAAGTATCATAAAATGTAATTTCATGCAGTTTGTCAGAAACACGTATGTCTAGCTTTAGATTTGGTTGTGTTAAATCCATCTAGCAATAATGGACAGATGCATTCATACAGGTGTGTGAGAGTATTTCACGCTGAAAAGCAAATCAGAAGAAAACCTGGGGGTATAATTGTGGGACTGAATTCCGGTTCTCTCATTAACTGGACACAAGCAGGAGATCCTCTTCAGATAAAAGTTGGGATGTTACCTCTGTTTTTTTGCCTGTGTTTTGCACAGCTGTGTCTAGCACCAACTGCTAGATTGGTGTTTGTAGGTGTGTTATATTGCTTCACAGTTCAGGACTTAAAAATCTAGATCGCAATGGAGAAACTCAAGGACAAGATTGTTATAGCTTCTCTATTTTGGCAGCTCTGAAATCAAAATCAGCTGGTTTTGTTACTGAAGAAGGAATAATTCAGTAAAGTACTGAGAGCTGGCATGTACACAAGGCTGGGCTTAATTACCACAGTAGAGCCATCTAGTTTTACTGTCTGTGAAAGTTAACAAGACTCTGGTTGGAGCCATGACAGCAAAACTGTGTAGAAAAATGTGAGCTGTATTTTATCGATATGTGATGTCTTCCCTTATACAGAACTTAGAGCGAGGAGCCTCTACTCTGCTTGGAGTAGGAGGGAAAAGGGGAAAGAGTTGATATCAATGATTAGGAGAAGTGTGGTCTGCAGTCACACAGCATATAAATGGAGTTTGAAATTAAGGATTTAGGACTAAAATATGCCTCTCTATACAGAGGGTTTCACCCTTTCCATGTTTTCCCTCTAGTTTTCCCGCTCCTTGCCTGATAAATGTGATGAATAAGGTATTTATTTAAAAGGAGGTTTCGAGCAGAGCAGTAGACTGAGTAAAGAAGGAAGATCCCTTTGAGAAGTTTGTTGATTTTGCTTACGCATGTCCCTTATAATTACATTTACATAACTGGTTCCAGTGTATCACTTTTTTAGTAAACATTCATCTGGCATAGCCATAGTTTTTCAGTTTCTTGCAGAACTGAAACAGATCTTTGGACATTAAGGCCTTAAGGCAGTCTGGCCACGCAGCTGAGACTGTGTTTTCCTCCCACAGTGAAAATAGCTTAAATGGATGAGAGTGAAACTCTGGCAGTCCAGTCAAGAAAATGGGTTGTACACAATAGTTCTCAGCTGTTCTAAGTGGATGTAGCTCTACTGATGTCAGCGTTGCTGTGCCAGTTTGAACCAGCTCAGTATCTGACCAAACACATTGCAGAATGACGGGTAAAATGAAAATCTGTCTTTCCTCAGGTCTAGGTTAGCTTTTCAGCAATGATCCAAGTCAGTTCAGTTCTCTTTCCACCCAGCATTTTTTTGCACCAAAATAGACTAATGTGCAAATCTGCACTTTATTAGCTGAACTCCCATGTGTGTCTTGGGCTTGCCGTTATGCAGCACTGTCTAGCTGCATACTATTTTTCAGTCCTTTGTCATAAATGAATGGACACTGCTGTGGCTGGACTATTCACTTATAAAGTATAGAAAGTCTGTATTTTCTTCCAGTTTTTATAGGTAAGTATCTGCTTGCATAGATGTTTTTTAATTCAGATTTGTAAACTTCAATTCAAGGATGAGCTCGGGTCCTGCTAAGGCCAGTGCAGCTTGGCTCTTAACCTTGCTGGACCTCAGGCTTTTCCTCTAGAGAGCAGAAGCTGAATTAGTGAACAACAGGTACAGTTTGAATTGGGATGTTCCTCTCCCTTGTAAGTTTGGGTCATACTCTCAATGCCAATACGATGCTTGAACTACTTACTGCAGGATGTGTACTTCAGTACTGAGTTTTTATTTATGCTATTGGGTATTAAAACATAATCACAGGCACCGACTCCGGTGCCATGTAACTGGTACTGAACCATGGCTGCATCTAATAGTGATCCTGACTGCTTTGCCCATTTGATTTAAAGACCTGCATCGGGGCATTGCCACGTGTGTAGTAGAAGCATTGCATGCAATGTGTAATAGAGAGAAAAAGAAATTGTCACTTCCTATAGTTTTAATTTGGATGCTTCAGGAGTGATAAGCTATTTTGTTGCAATATGTGCACACAGACGATTGTAAGGAAATCTCTTCACTTGCTGCTCTCAGTAAGAATGTACCCAGCAACTTCTTTTTTTCCATGCTTTAACCCTTACGTTCTGCACTCATTGCGATATCACAGCTTAACAGAAAATAGAGAAAAAAACTACCACAATGGGTTAAATTGCTTTTCCTTTTTATAGTATCCAAGCTGCTAAGTGCCTGGGATAAATGACTGTATCATTGATTGGAAAGTACCGTAGAGCTTCTAATTTACAAAATTTAGGATAGTGTCAGTAGCGTGGTATTCAATGTAAATGTTTCTCAAGTTCACAGTAAGTAATATGGTAGCATTTTCAACAACGAGACATATCAGAAACAAGTTCAAATGTGTTAAGAAATGTGCACAAAATTGGCAATAAAAATGTTTTATTTGGAGAGATATATTTACAGAGCAATGTATTTTCTGTTAGTAAAATGTACTTCTTACAATATCCTAATCCTAACAAAAAATTAAGGTTTATAACACTATGTAACATAGTCCATAAAAATTCAACCTCATAATTTTAGTTTGTTCAGAACTGCGTAATGATAGCACATCTGAGAGTTGCTGAGTTGTCTCTTTTATTAGCTAAATATCTTCATTCTGACAGAGAAGTCAGATGGTACTTTAATGTCTAAAGTAGTCAAATATTTTCCAAATACGGAAACTTTTTGTTGGTAATACAAAAAAAAACCCCAACAAAAAACTACCACACAAAAAAGCCTTTCAAGCTTTTGTTTCCTATGTTCATCTACGTCTAAAAGCCTTTAAGAGTATGACTATGTAGTTAGCATTTGGGGGTTTTTTGCTAAGAAAGTTATTTGAGTAAATTTAGATACAATATTACAAAAGTGATACTTAATAATTTTTATTGGTGATAAAACTAGTTATAGCTTCCAGTTTCCACTACACTTGTCATAGAAATCTAAGAGGGAATGATTTCGTTGTTTTAACTGCATCAGTGTGGTTAAAGCAACAAAAATTGTAAATGCAGAGTGGCTCTCGGACACAGTTTGCAGGTCTACCATTTACCGAAAACTTCCGGTAGTGCAGTCAATGAGAGCTGAAGTTTCTGCATACATCTTTTTAGTTAACGAAAAGAAAAAAAAAAAGAAAGAAAATAGGTATAAGAAACAAAATCATCTACATTGATGCTAGGATTTTGTATGTGCCGTAGTTTTGGCACCTTTAGAACTGACTACATATTAAGTATATATCACAACTTTAGAACTGACATAAACAAAGTATACAAATACAAGAATTTGAACACAATCTGTCCCAAGTTATATTTACAGTTGTTTCGCACAGTAAGATGCATGCATATGTGTGTGCGCATATATATATATAAAAAAAATACTATTGTAACTGTACAGTGTGCCTATTAAATGTCATGCTCATGGTGGAAAGGAAGCAAAATTAGTTTTTTGAGGTTTCACATTTTGTAAGTTTAGGACTTCTCCACAGCAGCTAATGCCATCACACTAGGGTAGCTGGCCAGGGCGAGTACCAGTCTACACGGTAGGATTTCAGTGCAATGAGGCTTCATGGAAAATGTTATTATATTCACCAGCTGGATTGCATTTGTTTCTTCCTGAGAGGCACTTAGCTCCTGTTCAAGGTACTGACTCTTCACTTTTGCAGCAGCTTTCATAGCATCTTCCTCTGTCAACCAGAGTCCTACTGCAGAGCAAGCATCTTCTTGGATATGAGGAAATACTTATATCTGAACTTAAGAACTAAATGTTTGAGTAAACAAGCTGTCGTTGTACTTGTTACTTCTGCTTATTATTTATACATCTTCTTTAGAAAATGGACTCTTCTGTGGCCGTCATGTTTTGTGTGTGCCAGTGTGTCACAGGCCCACACTTAATCTTTTGCCTCCTGAGAAGCATAAAAACATGACAGTGAGGTCACAGAGAACGGTATTTGTGATGAAGGAAAAAAAAAAACACCTGGATTTCAGGCATCTTTTTTTTTTCTCTGGCAGTCAAAAACTACTTTAGAAATAATTGTAGAAGTTTCCATTTCTATTGATGCTGCAGTAAATGAGCTTTAGGTCATGATGGTTTGTTTTGTTTGTTTGTTTTAACAAATTGGGGTCTTTTGGGGGTTTTAGTGGTTTGGGGTTTTTTTTTCCCTCTTTATATGGCAATTGCTCCTATGCTGGCTTTCTTACCTTGTCTTGAGACTTGAGCTGCAGTAGTTACATAGAAACGATGAAATGATGAATATTGACAGTAGATAAATATATTTGAAAAAAAGTCTTGGTTTTAGTGTAAATAATTGAATGTGCCTCTTCTTTTCCTTACAGAACGGTTTACACAGTACAGCCCTAAAAACCTTAGACAAGCATGGAATAAGTAAGTATTTTTTAATTTTTTTTTATTTACTTTTTTGACTCTTCAAGGATATGATTCATGCCAAGCTGAATTTATCAGTTAACATAAAAATACTACCATTATTATTTACAGTAAAAATGTGGAATTACTGAGGCATTATTCTTTCCTGCTTCTGTTTTTGAATTGCCAATTACCTGTAAATAGATAGAAACTGTATAGCGTTCTATTTTCTTTTGGGGGATGTCAGTTGGCAAGTGTATTGAGCTCATTGAGAGATGCTGTGTTATTGCTTTGGGCCATCAGTTTTGAATCTTGTTTTCTCTGTTCCAGTATAACAATTAAGAGACTTCTAAATAATATGTTTCTAATCAACTTTTGAGTGTTTTTTCCGCATAATCATCCCCTGTTGACAGGTCCATCTGGTCACTGCTGTGAGCTGATGACCATCTTGTTGTATATTTTCATTATCATGGCTGAAGAAAGTCAATGTGAATTCAACACTTCTTTTTTTTTTTTCTTTTACTGTTTCCTGATTTTTGTCACATTTACATCAGATGGACACTGATATAAAGATATTGTGCTCAAAATCCAGAAAGGTTGCCTAGTAAGCCAGGAATGCCTAACCAATCATCTGTGTAAAGTTTACCAGAAGATTTCTCAGCACACAAAGAATCTTTGTAGACGGGGTATTTGAGAAGCCCTGTATTGAGTGATTAACATCTTTTATATTTTGAAGAAAGCATACGCAGTTTGAGGTTAGATGAGCAGGATAACAGCTATGTCAACAGCTTGTCTTGCCAGAAAAATTGTTAGAATTTTTCTCCACTCTCTTTTGACCAAAATTTTTTGCAAACAAGGCTGTCTCTGCTGCACCAGCATTGCTGTTTTCTTTCTGATACTCATTCCAAATTTTATTGTTGGTACCACAGGCTGTGTTGTTGGTAGTTTACCAGGGAGTTCAAGGGATAAGTCAGCAGGAGACTGAAGAATCTCCTCCTCCAAGTTCACCACTGAAGTTGAAGATAGGAAATGCTTTGGTGAAAGAAATTCCTTGTTATAAGGAAAAAGCTACAGATAGAGTAGAAATCCAAATCCTTTTTCAATATCCTAATTTATTAGCAACGGAGTTTTTCTACAGCTCTGAAATTCATAGCATGGTCACTTGCCCACGATGTGATGAGGTTTATACTCACTTTTCCATTCTATTATTACTTCTTCATCTGCTCCTTCTCAAACCAGTTTGGTCCAGTGCTCTGGACTGAAGCACAAAGTCATTTTTCATTTAAATAAGAACAGCAACCAACTTTTGAAATTGGGGCTAACTGAGGGAGGAGGAATCTCTTAATGTAACAGGATCGTAGTTAAAATTAGTAGTTAGTTGTTGGATGTGATACCATCAGTGTTCACCTTTGAGTCAGAACCTGTATTTCTGCAGTGCCAGGTGTCTTTCATGACCCTGTAGCTCACTCTGCATTACTACTGGATCCTCCATGGCTCCTGCAATGAAAGATATAAAGCTGGCACTGAAGCCAGTGCAGGCCTTCACAAAGGTTGTCACCTACCTGATTTAATTGACTTTCAACAGTCTATAAGTTCCTGGCTTGTCCAGTTCAGACTGGGAGCCTAATTTGGTGGCTTTCATGGAAGAATCCATCTCCTGTTTACTCTAGAGGGGTAATAGCTTCAGTTACAGTTAGCTTTCGTAGTTTTGGCAGTTCTTGTGATCTTTGCAGGCATCTTGCAATGTTGGACTCTACCTCAGTCTTACTGCTTGGAATGCTGTAATTCCCTGAAAGTCACAGCTTTAATTTTAAAAAGTTAGTCACTAGAATTGTCTATATTCTCTTCTTTAACAATGAACCAACTTGCAAGTTCATTTTTTCTTTGAAAGTAGTTAATGAAATCCAAAACCTTGGAAGAAGCAATTATATTACAACATAAGCAATTAGATCTGGATTGGGAAAGAGGGACAAGGAAACTAATATTGTTGTGAATGTGTTTGCTTGGGGGCATATATATATATGTGTAAGTAATGTGAATAGATACTGGCACGCTATTCCATCCGTTCTGCAGGCATGGACTGGGTGCCTTTCTATATTTTAACCGCACTTAGACACAGCAGTATCTATGTATGAATAAGTACAATAATAGATTTGAATTTTAAAAGTTGCGGTTTTATATTTCCTTCAAGAGCATCGCGTGAAATTTCTGTTTTCGTAAAATACAAAAAAAAAAAAAAGAACAAAACCCAGTTTGCTTAGAACAAACCCTCAATCTCTGAGACTTCATAATTGACACAAGTTATGATCACATCACAGGCTGATTCAAGTAAGACCAGAGCTTTTTCATTTCTAAGAAACCTCTTCAAAAATATTTATACATTTTCAATGCTCCATGCATAAAGGATTTGCAATTTTTCAGCATAAATGAAGGGACTGAAAGACCGAAAGCAATGACAATACATAGAGTTCAGCGCTTCATATGTGCGGTTCTACTATAATAGGAAATATTCAGTGCCTCAAAATTATGTATCATTTACATTCGAAATGTAAAGGATTTTCTCTTTTTCTAGTGTAAATCTTTATCTGTGTGCTGTATTAGAGCACTGTTGCTTGCACAGCTGTAGTTAAGGATGTATAAACATTTCTGTTACAGACATCATATTCCCAAGGGTTTATAATTCAGCTATAAAACTTAACACATGGACAGACTGATTCATTCTAGAAATTTTCCTGCTTTATTAGCATGTTTCAGAAAGCAGCAACCTCTGATCTTAAAAAAAAACAAAAACAAACAAACCCTTTAAACTTCCTGATTTAATTTGTTGAAGACTATTGATGACACAAAAAATGTCCCATTTGAAATAGAATTGTCTTAAGGGTAGGTGGGATAAACGTGAGACCTAAGATGTGGAGAAAAACATACAGACTTGTTTTTAAGTATGTATTGGTTTTGTTACAGAGTTACTTCCTCTCGACATCTTAGTACCTTTGAAAGATATACCTTAAAGAGCAACGTTTATGGTCTTGGAAGGATTTAGCCTGTGCTTAAACTTCTCTGAGGTGAAGTCCTGTTACTGCGTTTTATAGAGGGGGAAATTGGGATACAAAGAAACGAAGGCGTTTGTCACACAGAATCTGCCATAGAAACTGTAAAACAGAGCACAACATTGAACTTCGTGCACCCAGATCAGAAGAGAACACCTTTGATTTTCTAAACACAATGAAGCTTTCACCATCTACTGTTCCATTTTTCAGGCACAGTCTGGCCATTTCTCTTGTTGGTATGTATGTTTTGAGGTCCTGGCATGGAAGAGTGAGAATATGGGTTTAGAAGTCTTCAAAGAGGCTTATGTCAAAACGTACATTAGAATTCAATTTATGTAAGGAGAAGTTACTAGAAGGAAGAATAACACTCTTCCAACATCTACAGAGCCAGCTTCAAGTCTGTAAGGCAGAAGGAACAAAGGCAAAAAAAGCCGCAGATGGTAAATTGGGGGCAAAATAATTCCACCTGACTGACTACACCAGCTTCCACGAGATGCGGATTTTCAAGGCAGAGGCAGACAATGGAACGATGATGGACACATGCCAGTGGCTCTTTAATTGCCAGTCTAACTGGAAATTAGCTAAAAGCGTGGAATGTAACAGCAATGACAAAGTGAAACCCAGCAGGCTCATTATATATGAAGTCAGATCCTTAAAATTCTTGAAAGAGAATTGGTCAATGTTAGAGGCTTCTTTTGGGAAGCGTTTGAGTGAAATAATGTAACTGTCACTTATAGTGACTTAAGTTCTTTGGAGACTTTAACACTTAATTTCTTCCCTGGTTGTCAAACTACCTAAAGACTATAAAGAGATAAGATGTGATTTATAAATTTTGTAGAAAATGCTTCTAACGTTAGGAAACAAAACTTGCATTGACGGTTGCTTCTGTCCAGAATGAAGCCTCACCTACGTTGCGTTACCTAACATATTGTGGAATGTGATTATAAAATACTGGCCTAGAAAGAATTAAGATTTGGTAATCTGATCTTCCTATAGAGTTCATAATTAATTATATTTTCACCTTTTCTCCTGAACTTTTCTGTTCAATTATCTCTACACAGTAAAAACCAAGAACAGCTCTGCCTTCAGAATTCAGTGCAATCTGTTTCAATTTACAAAAGCTTCTCCACAATAATAAACCCTTACAGAAGAATAACAAAAGAGAACTAATTATCCTTGTGTATATTTGGTAGGATATAAAAAGCTTGTTCAGATCCTTCTGTCATAATGGGTTGAATTGTGAGAAATTAGGTTGGAAAGAAAAGGTGCAGTTGAAAACAAATTCTGCTCTGCATAAATAGGACTACTACTTCATAATTCCCCAACATGGCAGTATTTATTATATAAATAAGACTTTATTCTCACAGCTAGTGCCACTACTGGGGATTTCATCCTATAACAAGATGGCCTCTGTACTTGACACCCCCCGCTTCCTGAGGCCAGGGTGTTTAAAAGTTTCATTGCAGGATGAGCGTGCCTATTTGGGGACTGTTATTCAATCAAAACTTCCCAAAGAAAGCAAAGGGAGTGAATAGAGATGAGTCCAAGTATTTTGGGTCTGTATTTCATTTCAAGCATGACACAGACTATGCAATTGTTTACAGTTAAGACTTGGGAAGGACTTGGGGGGGGTTTTGTTTGGTTTTTTTTTTGTTTTTTGTTTTTAAGGAAATCTTTGCCTTACTGGGGTTTTGAGTAAAAACAAAACTCTCTTCTGATTGTCACTTCTACCTCCTTCACCTCCTGTCCCTTCACCAGTATTGCTCGTCGTAATACAGTCTGTAGCGCCACTGAAAGTGTATTCAAGCTCTCAAGCGCAGAAGGAACAAAAAGCTTTAGTGTTGTCATTGCCAAAACCTTTCTGATGGATACAGCTAAGCAATAAGGATTTAAAACTCTACCCATGCAAAAGGTGGATTATATGTGTACGCCTGTGTGCAGTTCGAGTATGTTGATGTTGCGCTGAGGCTGTCCCCTCACCTGCATTTGAGGAATTGCCAGCAGTCATGCTGGGGAGGAGCAAGGATGGAAACCGGGTGCAAAGGGAAAAGATTTTGTAGAGGTATTTGTGAGATATAGATATATAGAATCACAAACGGATATATATCACAGAGGCGTATAAACCTGCCTCTGTCTCCTGGTGATTTGCAGTGATACTGCTGTACTGAAAAAAAATAATGTTTTAGTTTCCCATTTTGTTTCATATTTCCCATAAATACCCCTTTAGCCAGTGTTGCCTTTTGCCGGAGGGATGTTGGGAATCGTATCATGACAAACACCTACGTTAACCTGTGACACAAACAAGAAGTCCTTTACCAGGTAGCAAATTTATTACACTGCCTTCATCGAAAAAAACGGCTTCCCCGGTGCCCGGCGTCGGGCAGGTTGTGTGTGTGTCCCCCCTCTGTCCCCGCCCGTCCCCCCGGTGCGGTGTCTGCGGGCCTC
>VYZM01009177.1:280683-317515 GCA_013398915.1 Dromas ardeola
AGGGGTGGGGGGGTGGCGGCAGGGGGCGCGCGCGGGCCGGCAGAGCCCCTCCGCCGGGACCGGGCATCCTCCCGGCAAGTATTTTTCCTAACGCTGCTTTATTTTGGTTTCTTTCACTCCTTAACGGGGTTTATCAAATTAATTTCATGAATGAAGCGGTGGTGGAAGCTGCTTCTCTAAACTGCAGGGCTTTTTTTGTGTGTCTGCTACTGTACGTTGCACCCGCTCCGTACCCATTTCTACTTTTCTGGCACCATAAAGGGGGCTCGGCTGCGAAAGTGCAAAAGGCAGCAGAAGTTCTCAGCCCAGCACAGGAACGGTTAGTGCTAAGCTGAAATGCACTGCAGGTTTTGTCAGCTTTACGGTAATGAATTGTCTGAGGCCGCTTGAAGCCAATGACTGAGAAAGATCTCAAAAGTTTCTCTACTTATCCTTTTGCCAAGATTAAAAATTCTTTATAATTTAGATTTGAATGTTTCCTCCCATAAATTGCTCAGATGTTATAACTTTTATAAATATGGGGGGAGGTTATTCCTAACAGACTTCATTGTTAGAATGTTTATCCTGACATTCAATTTATTTTTGATTTATTCTAAATTCCCCTTCTTTTGTGTCGCTAAGCTTAATGTATTGTGTTACATCCTCTTGGCCCAGTTAAAAATACTAATAAACCTTCTAAACTGGATCACAAAAGCCCTTGTCCTCTTTTTCAGAGTATTAATAACTCTATGTTGTTTCATTAGTAAAATTACATTGTTACTGCCCTACGCCTTTCCCATCCATGACAGCTGTGAAAATACAGCCCCAATGTACATGGATGTTCTTTGTTGTCTTCTGCAACATCCAATTCATTTTCTGTCATTAGACGAGAGTTTGTTGGCATTCATATCTCCGAACCTGTCCATATTTTGGGTTGGTTTTCCCTGGAAGTAATTGTTTGTAGTTCTCTATCCTCTATCTTGTTTGTAGGTTTTCTGCCCCCATATCTGACTTCTGTTAGCCTCTTTGTACTCATTTTTTGGTCTTCTATGGTGTTTTCAACATTTAGTTTCATCTAAGAATTGATTCAGTATGCAGTGTATGCCTTAGTCCAGTTCATTAATAAAGATGTTAAATAAAACTGTGACTAACGCTAATCCCTCTGGCACACAGCTGGACATTTCCCTTCCAACTCGGTACATTGCCACTCATCATTACCCTTTGCTTATGGTCTGTCAGCCAGTTTTCAGTCTATGTGATAGCGTATCACACCCCAGCTCTTTGGAGTTTGCCCACAGAGCAAGAGTTTTTAAAGAAATTACAACAAACATCATCCCTTGTCGCTTTGTTCCACCAATGATTAAATCCATTTTAAAAAATAATCTATTTATCTGATGTCTTGTTCATTAGTCGTCTCTTCTTTTGATTGCTATTTCATCTCAGCTTTTTCCTAAAACTAATTTTGCTTCCACATTGTCTATATTTTGTTCCCCTTGTCTATATTTTGCTTCTATATTGGCCGGCAAGTACTTGCCAAGATTCTCTTCCCTATTTGAAAACCAGAAAGGAAGTATGTGTATATATATTTTTTTTTTTTTAAGTCTAGTAAATGTCTTTAGAATGCACAGCAAAATTAGCTAATTTTACAGTAGCTTATCTACAGCAATAAGCCTGTAAAGAGAAATGAGGAAACAGAACTAACTCTTCTTGTGTAGTTTTCCTGGAAAGAGCTTTAAAAGGTGCCTTACATTTGTTTGCTATCCTCGCTAATTCCTTAAAAATTCCTTAAGATATTGAGACGTATATCAGATAGACATGTTTATTTGGTGTTTCCAGGTATGATTTTTTTTTTCCTAAGTATGTTCTTCATTAACATTTTCGAATACTTACTGATCAACTCTTTTCAGATGTTTCCAGTTGTTCTTTCTCCTTATGCATTTCTACATGCCAACGTTTTATTAATTTCTCAGAATTATGTTTTTGGTAGTCTGTTACTCATATGTTGCCACGGTGTCTGTGTTCATTTCTTGGTTTGAAGTCTGATACTTTCTGATCAGAGGCACCAGGCATCATTATATCCTCGCATTCCTAATTTTGCCCTCTTGCTGGAGTTCTGTACTGTTGGCCCCTCTGCTGTAGTCTTTCTTCTCCGGATAATGACATTGCTGACAAAATTGAGTCTCTAGGATGTGTTTTAAAAATATGTGTCTGAGGAATTGAAGACATACTGTGAAGGGCGTAATGTAAGTGAAGTAGACCTTACTGCTGGGTCTCTCATTATTTGTATGTAGCCATTAAAGGCAAGATTTTTCCAAAATGAGAGCCAAAACGATAAGCACCTTAAGAATTGGGCTGGCATTCAAAAGTGCTTAGTGCTAAGTGACTCCTCTTGGCTTAAGTGGCTTGGTATTTTCCACTGCTTTTTGTCATGTATTACGGATAATTTTTCTTTAATGGTTCCTTTGATTCTCATCTTAGGGTCTCAGAAATGTATATAATTTTGGGAGATGGTGCAGACAGGCAATAACTGCAGTAATATGAGTAATGCTACTGAGTTTTGCCACCTCTACAAATAGTTTAAGCCAATCTCAAACCCCATGTCGTTTGGCTCTGTTGCCAGCCAAAGACTTACAGGCAGTAGTTAAGATTTCTGCAGTGGTACAAACATCACAAAGTATCTTTACCTTAGGCAAATACTTATTTTACTGATTTTTATGACAATTTGATATGGAGTTTTCAGCCTAATTTTGACCACCATCTTTTCTGTGGTAGGATGGTAACCATAGGTATTGCCATTCGTGAGAATCTCCTGTGACCGTCTCCCTAAATTCATTGCAATTTTGTCATGAAAATCTTAATTGCGTCCTTTCCTGCATTTCTGGCTGCGACGCTTCATGGATCTGCCTTCAGATTTCTGACTTCTTTCCTGCCATATAGGACAGAGAAACAAGAATTCTTGCTTTTTCATGCTTTTTTTTTTTAATTGGTAATGCAGAAACACATGGCATTGTAGGAGACTAGTGAAAACAGTGACTTGTTTCAAAACTTGAAGGTATTTGCTAGCCAAAGACTTTTCATAATTAAATTTAGTGATTTCTTTCAATAACCTATTTTAGAAAGTTTGAAGCTGTTATTTGAGAATTCGTGAAAGACGCTGGCTGCAGGCAGATCGTCATGTATCTATGTTCAGCGGCTGCTTGACCTGAGTGTCAAAATGGAAAGACAGGAGGAAATAATCCTTGCTGGTGCATTAAAATGGAGAGGTTAGATTATGTATCTTCAGCAATAGGCTGTGAATAACGAGCCTCAGCATAGGGCTGGTGCACCTGTCATTGCTGGAGGGCAAAGAGGCAAGTGGTTCCAAAGGGAACTGACCTTTTTCTTTTAGGCATTGAGTCAATCCCATATCCTAAGGCACACATTCTGCGTTAAAATTATGATAACTCTCCTGGTATTATGCTGAAGAACAGACTCTGGTGAGAATCTATGGAAAAAAAAAACATAAAATGATGGTGATGGTGGTTTATGTGTTGTTTTTAATTAAGCCTTTATAGGAAATGTATTCTGTAATTTTGAAAGACATCACTAAAACAATTAAGTTCTTCCCTGATTAAGATAAATTTAATTGAAGTTTAAAATAAAGTTTTGAAATGTTGTTTGTCTGAATAAGCAGCTTGCTGGATACCAAAATGTAAATGACAATATTTATCACTGACTGTGATTCATAAAAAACTGCATCCTTTTAAATAATGTAATGTATAATACAGTGTATATCCACTGTCTGCTACCTCAGCTGAATTTTATACGCATAAGATCTGATTTACAAATAGACAACTTTCTCTTAAATTATTCACATCTCATAATAATTGATCTTACAGAACTGGTCTTGTGCTGGAGCATATTTGATCATAAATTCAATGAAAGCAGCCACCATCTTTGTGATGTTTGTCCAGCTAAATCCTTCAGTGAATAAAATAATAAAGATGCCAGCTGTGTTTGTTTTATGATCACTGCTGCAATAGGAGGCTGGAAATACAAATGACTAAAAGCTCTAATTTTTTGTGTTGGATTTACGAACTCAGAATCTTACTGCAAAGAATTTAAATGGAAAAAATAAAATTTTTACTTCTGTCACATTCTCATAAATTTATTGTTTGCTTTTTTTGTTCCTATTGTTTAGGAATCCAGAATAGTTTTAAAATATTGCTGTTGTTTGGACCCAAACTTATAAAATCCAAGGAAAACTTGTAAAAATAGATGACATTTATGCTTTTCTCTCTGACACCATTGCAAGTTAAGAGTGGGCCATCATTTTTGCATTGCCTTCTTTGGGTAGATTCTATAGCAATCTTAAAGCTCTGTTTACTACTGTGTACTGTTAGTGTGCCTCAAACTAATTTCACCACCCTGACATAAAAAAAATCATACTCCGGATTATTATTGGCCTTCCTTCAGCATTATGACTTTTGTAGAATAGTGTTATATTCCTTTTATTTCTTTCCTATTTGATCCATAAAGTGCCCTTGAGTCAAGCTTTATTCTGCAACCGTGAGGGCATGAATTTTTCCTGAGATGTTGACAGATAGTGTTTGGTGAATTATCATTTTCTGTCAGATACAGCCTAGGTCTATACTGCTAACTAAAGCAGAGCCAGGGACCATGGTCTGGCCCCGAGGCCATGTGGCAGACCTTAGCTACAGCTGTACTAAGTAACACTTGGGCATGCATCTCCCGTGGGCTTTGTGTGGTCCCCATGCAGCTGCAGGTGCGATTATTATTTTGGGGGTGTTCAATATTAATTTTTAATTCAAAATTTCTGGAATAGCATAGGACCAATGCTGCAGACCATGAGAATTGTATTTTCTAGCATACGATTGAAGGTAATACATTGCACGCCCTGCTTGTAGGAGGCTGGTACGTGCTGCCTCTTGGGAATGGTCCCTGGCATGGATTGTTCCCTGAACTGTGTCTAGGAGTGGTTTTGGAGAATGCCAGTTGGCATGGGACAAAATGTGGACACTCAGTAGTGAGTGGTCAGGCTCTCTCCCTAGCCCCGCTTAATTCGGCAATACAGGCTTCAGCAGAGAGATTCTTGCTGTTCCCTGCCCCTTTGCACACTTGGGCATATTCCCAGTGAAGTTTCTTCTCTCACTGCAACGCTAGCATCCTTTGTCACCTAGGCGTGAAGCCTTAGGGATGTTTTTTTATCTATCTTTTCCTGTCTCGTGCATCCAGACTGCTATATACGTTTTACAGGTGTTTTTTTCTTTCCAGGTTTTCCAAGATACTTTTTTTCCTTCCCCAACCAACTCTGTCACTCAGGTCTTGATTATCATAATGTACTTCTCCTGTCTTCTCCTGACCAACACGTTTCTTCACATCATCCAAAAAGCAACCAGTAGATTCAATTTATTTTTCTTGTGGATTATTTAGCTCCGCTCCCAACACTGGCTGTTCCCCTCCATTGTTTTTGAGCTCTTTCTTATCCTTTTCAAAATCCTCCATAATTATGCCTCTTCCTCTCTTCCTTCACAAAGCTCTGTATATGCTCCTATTCCCTATTCTTATGTTAGTGATCCCTTACTCATATTTAGGTCTTCTCCTGTCCCCCAGATAACCCAGGCAGACTCACAACTGCTGTCTTCCTTTCTGGGAATCAGATGGGCTTGTGCCCAGATAGTGCATTTACCAGTTGTGTGCGGTCCTTTTGTCCAGGCTTCTTGTCCTCAGTTTGGAAACTGCTAGGAGTAGTCCTTGTCTGCCTCAAACGCCTGCTTTCACAGAAGCTTAACATCCATTTAGGACCCTAAAATGGGACCCAGGTATTTATTTACCTGCCCATCCCGATTCAGTGGCAACACACCTGACCAGATGTGTCACAGAGCTCCAAGGGAAGTCTGACCTTTAATGGTCACTATTATAGATAAGAATTTTTATTTTAGTTCTTAAATCACCCATGCTGATTTATGTCTAAATAGCAGTAACTCTGTGCTTAGCTGTCTCTTTCATGCTATTTTGACAGGTTAGGTTTTGCAAAAATAGTTCAGGATTGAGTCCTTCCCTACTGCAAGCCAATTTCTGACTGTCAGATAGCCCTGCATCCTCACACACATGTGAGTGCAAGCACTTAAAATCCACGCATTTCAGTAGTTGATAGCTAAAATATATGGAATTTGTGGTTTGGTCATTCATCTGCAACCTGTTTATAGTTAAATGGGCATAAACTATTGTGTTAAATCCAAGCAACTTTTTCAAAAGACATTTCAGTACAGGTACGTGTAGATATGTAGTGGTTCACTTTTTAAAAAAAATCAATGCAAAATCATGTTACTTCTCCAAATTGCCTACTAGAGAGAAATCACTGTTTTCCCCTCTACAATGGTCTCTGTGCCTAAGAAACCCTTGAATAATTACCCTCATTTTTTCCCTTGTTCAAGTTCAAAGTCAAATTCAGATTTCTTTTAACAGATTGGCACACGCATATTTGTCTTTCCACAAGTATTACTGCTGTTGGTATCAGGCACTGGATTTTCAGTCTGCCAGCTTCTCCCTGCTGGAAGATGGCCTAACCTTCCCTTTAGAAAGTATCTATCTCCATTAATGTAAAGAGAAAGAGGGGTGTGCTAAATCAGGAGAGTGAATCTGGAGAAGGAACGGCACCTTCTGCACTACAATGCTGCTGTGAATGTGTCTGCCCATCCCCTGATCTCTTGTAACGTCACCTGAACCAGGTACTTCAGGGTCAGGAAGTTGCAGCTACTTCCACGTGATATGAGTTTGTCTAAATGTGTAGGTATAATAATACATAATAAGGTATTTTGACTGCATAGCTTTGAATATATTGCCCGTATGCTCTCATTATTATCATCTAGGTCTCCTCCTCTCAATGTTTACTAGTTCTGCATCATTTCCCTGCCAGGTCTTAGCTTAGGAGTATAGTTGCAAAAAGACCAGGATGCCTCCTTGTATGTAATTGCTTAGTCTCATTGGGTTCAGCCAGGCGACTCATATGCATAAAGTTAAATAAATGCATATGCCTGGGGTCTGTCTTCCTGAGCTTTCTAGGCTTGGGGCATTCTTTCTGCCTCCAAATCTCTATCCACCTTTAATGAGCTGTATAAATAAATACAAAGTACTCCTGTTCGTTCCATATCCATAAAAATATACTTGATTAGCTGAGAGGTATGTAATAATAGAAAAGATCAGACCCATCCGATGTTTTAGGGAGCTGTGGGAGGACAGGACAAGTAGCTGCTTCCAAGTGGTTGACGGATCTGAGGCCCCGGCAAGACAGATTTGTAGGTTAACTGTGATAAATGATCTTTGGCTTCACTGACTAAAGCAAGGTCACCCTTCTCGGGGCACTGCCTGCATGCTGCAACCTTGCAGCAAATTCTAGTTGAAGTACTGTGCAAACAGACCAGTTCTTATTTACATTAGAATGAAATTAAGACTTTTCAAACCCGAGCTGATAAAATACCGGACAAGAGGGCAGAGATTCATATGGCAGTGCTAATGTTTATTTACTAGAACTTAGTTCTGTCTTTTTTTTTGTTGGTTTCTTTTTTTTTTAGTTTTCAAAAGGCAATAGGCCCAAAAAGACAGCTGGCTTTTCTTTCTGTAGTCATTTAATAAGGGAAAATAGGGGTAAGTTTGTTTACTGCCCTAGTGGCTGCACCCACTTGACAAATTTGAAATTCAGAGTTTAGTTGTTTTTTCTTTGGAGTATTTTTTGCTTCGATTTCTTTGGAGAAAAACAATCCAGGTTGTCGAGGGTGGGAGGAGGAGAAGCACAGAGCTTTGACTGCACTGTGTGCCAGAGGTTTATTTCAGCTATTTCTATGTTTCGGGGGGGTGGGGGTGGGTTTATTCTCTCCTTTTTTTGGCTTATGTCCAGCCAGTGAGGAAATAAATATGTGAAGAAAGAATGCTATGGAATGTTAACTCTGCTGCCGTATTTTCTTCCTTTTATCATGCCCCAAGATTCAGTGAAGTTGATATAAATTCACCATGCCTTCTTTTAAAAAGCATAACAGAAAGGCATTCTTCCTTTAAGAGTCAGACTGTAAAAGGTGATTTTCTTTCACTCAGTTTGGTTTAAGCCTGTAAAAAGCATTAAGTGAAAAATCTGATATATTTGTTAGGGCATTTATTGCATTACTAACTTATATTTTCAGTTCTCAGTGAAAGGTTTATAGAGAACATAAACCTTGAAGAGTTTTTGTTCAGGATTAAAGATATATTTTCCCCATTTTCTGTTGAAATAATAGCTCATAAAATGATTGGGGTGTTGGTAATTATTTTTAGCTCTCTTTATTTTCTAAGGATATTCTGTTCAACTTGCTAAGGTGCATGAAGAAGACCTTTAAAAACCACTCTCCTTGATCAGACAATTCGTGTTCTTTAAAGAATTTCAATATAATCAAAAGCTTCTGATCAGATTTCACCACCATGTTGTTGTTCTTCATTAATTACACTTACAGACAGCAAAGATCTTCCAGTAAACTATAAATCTAGCGTATTCAGTAGTAGTCTGTCGTGGTGCAAGTAGTACACTATGTCTTCCATAATGAATAGCTTTAATACTGGGCTAATTGGGATGCTGAAAGAACGAAAATAGCTGATTGGTGGTGGCATGTAAAATCAAAAAAGTAATTGCTAAATTCATTCTTTCTAGGGCAAAATGGTAAGGCATGTTCTAATTAAAATTTCTTGGGAAATACTTTTCCTGGGAAATATCTGTATCTGAGAGAAACTGCTGAAAACAAAGTGAAAGAATATGAAATACTTCAGATATTATTCTTCTAGTTTAAAGAATTAGTTGTGGTTTTAAACAGTAACAGAACATTGTACCCAGCAGTCAAGTTGCTTGGAATATCACAACCTCAGAATTCCCAGGAACTAAGGGAGTTACGTGATCATGTCACAGAAAGCCACATTCTCAATAGCTTAGAGTATGTTATCGCTGGACATACATGGTATATTTGCTGTTTAAGTAAGCTTATTTTTCTTCTCTTTAATGTCTGCCATGCAGACTCCATAGTTCTTGCTTCATGTGATGCTCCAGCATATATTATCCTGGCAAAAAGATACCTGGTACCAACTGTAAACTTTATTCTGTATCAAAATGGTGTAGGACAAGCGGGGAAAATACCTGCAATATTGTCACTGAACAGTATTGGCTATCTTCATGCCTTAAGCTCTCAACAGTCAGCACTGGGTTTCTTTGGAAGGTTTCATAGTGCAGCATATTTATTCTGAGGCATCAGAGCAAGAGCTAGCCTGGGTGCATGTCAGGCTGTAGAAGGACAAATCCCAGGATACTCTTAAGTCCATTGCGTATTGTCTGATTATCTACAAGCTTAGTATTTAAAGCTCAAATCAACCAAATTTAATTTTTAAAGGTGTTGTGTTCTGTAAGGCTTCTGTTTCCTGCATGAAGCAAACCTTTCAAGCTGGATGTTGCAAGCAGTGTCATGTTGTAGAAATACAGTAATACAGAAATGGACACTAAAACATCAAATCTAGTGCAGTGTCAGGGAGAAATAGACTCAGGTCTAAGTTTTTGGCTTGAGCTGCATTCAGTGGTGACACATACAAATGATTTTATGATCTAGTCATGACTGAGCTTAATGTGAATTGCCGTGAGAGGTTGGATCACTTCGTTGTCTAGGTTAGGTATGACCGAACGAAGTCTGGCACCTCACATGACTCATGCGCAGCTTAAGTAAACATCTTAATTCTCCATTCTGAGAAGTTTGGGAGCTGCAACTATTACGGTTCACCTGCTGGGCTAGCAGATTCTTTTAAAAATTTACCAAGCGTATAAAAATTATATACCTAGAGGTAAAGCTATATTAATTAAAATAGAAAAAAAATCCTAGTTGCCGGTATTGTTAGAAGCTTCATTTGTTACGTTCACTTTTTTTCATGAAATGCTATTCATCTTGGCTGCTTTCCAGGTAATAGCATCTGTGCAACTGTCAAGTGAGAATCAGTTCAGAGGGGTCAGGGTTATTATTACCTTCCTGGAATGCACCGAATGAACTTACCTCCACAGCTTCCCAAATGGGGTTCTGACCTCTTTTACATCTACAGTAACAGCAATGCCAAAGAATCAAACACTGATACTTTTATCTCTGTTCCATATCCGTGAATACTTATCATTGGTTGTCATGGCTTTTATTTTAATAGCAAACATTTCGACCACCTTTCAGTACAGACTACTGATGCTGTGATGTGGTAATATAATTAAAAGGGATCAAGCTAATTTCTAGATTTCCAAAGAGATTGTTTCATACGCCCTTACAGAAATGGTGAAGGTCTGAAGACTGTGGAGCGCAGCATCGTGCAGGAGCACAGAGCAAGGACAGATGCTGGGAGCAGTTTAGCCACATTAGTGCAGGATTTGCCCCAGCCGCGCTCATCTAAGAAGCCTGAGCGGGATGTTGCACCAATGTGGCAGTCTTGCTTCTAATGAGATACCGAGCTAGAAGAGTACAATTAAACTGATGGCCTGGGGAGCCTGGAGACCGTACTTTCCTGCCTTGCGTGTGTAGAGAGCTCAGTGTTTTTGTACCTACACTGCTGCCAGCACCTCAATTTGGCAAGTGCAAGAGGGGCATTGGGTGTTTGGAGGCACACCTCTCCTAAAGAAGGTGCACAGCCCCACACAATGTTAGGACTGCTGTTGGCAGCCTCATGCAGGTGTGGGGGACAACCCCAACACTGAAACGTGGTTCCTGTGGCTGCGTTTGACTGTAATGTTTACTGTATAGTTTGGCTTGAAGTACCTCTACGCTGTGCTGTAGAGCAAATTCTGTATTTTGTGATTGATCAGCAACAAGTAAAACCCTGCTTCAGTGAGCCTTCAAAAGCATTTGTCTCTCTTTGTTCATCAGTTTTAGTCCTCGGTACCCTCTGTGTAAAACACTGAGAAAAATGATAACGCCTTTACTCCGTTAGATTCTCGTCTTGAGGTGCTGCTTTATGTCTTCATCTGTATCAAAAGCTAAAAGCATCGCATCAAAACTTGCGTTCACTTGTTGCGGAGGTTTCATGATGGCTAAATAATCTCTGCAACAGCTCCGTGGAGGCGCACCAGGCGCGTTAGGGAAGCAGCTCCTGCACGCTGGCACTGGCACATCAGGTCTTTGAAGACGGTAGGTGTTCTCGGCATGGCTGTAACAACAGAAAAGGCTGCTGATATTTAGTAAAAAGGAAATGTTACTTTTTAGGTAGGCACTGCTCAGATTTGTGTGCAGAGTAGCTGCTGCTATTAGGACTGCACGTGTATTCAGAGGTGCAAAACTATCAAGGCACGCGAGGGCATGTCTGTATCAGCTAATAATATTGGAAGATAATGAATTTGCAAAGAAATCATGAACTAATATATGGTGTTGGCACAGTTTTGTGTCAGAACTCAGGAGAGGCCTAAAGCCTGGGACAAGGGGGAACGACTGGCGGCTTCAAGCAAACTTGGTGAAAATGGGGAATACGGCCCTCATGGTGGTGTGATGGTAGGTGAGATACTGCAGGGACTACACAGGGACCTGTTATTGATGGGACCACGGTATCCTCTGAGAAATGAGCTGCGAGGATTACCATTATGGCCTGTCTGATTTGCACCAAGATGTGAAATTTTTTGTTTATTCTCTTCTTGCCGTTAAACTTTAAACTCTGCTAAGTGGAGTGATTGTTCAGGTTAACTGTGGCTTTGTCTTTCAGCACTTCATGTTGCAAGGGATTACTTAGAATAAAGAAGCAGAGCTGAGATTTCCAAGGGGAATTAGGTGCCTCACTCCTCTAGGCCATGCTGTAAATGCCAGTTGAAAAATGAATTAATGATAAGCTGTGAGAGTCGTATCTTCACATGGAAAATATGCACAGTAAACGATTTTTGCTTTGGGAAGTATTTACATCATGCTGTTAGGAGTATATAGACAGCATGTTATCTCCATTTGTTTTAATGCCCATTTGTCTTAATTATTAATGTGAATTTGAGCTGCCTTCTTCATTGCATTTAAAAGCAAATCGCCCCAAGTTCAGAAGTTCACTGCACATGCCCAAAACTCTTTTTTTCTCAAGAGCTTAAACCAAACTTCAGTGATCTTAGTCATGTTCTGCTTGACCAAATACTGACCTTCCTGCAGTAGAAAGACATTTAAGCCTGTTTTCTAAAATTAAATCAAATTCTTGCAATCCAATGAGATTTACAACTGCTCAAGTCTAGTCAGATTCATATATGTTTAGAGTGAGACAGGTTCATATGGTGTTTGTTTTTCTTGAGCTAAGGCTGTATATAGCATTTGGGATTAAGTTGAAAATCAATGCGTTTCACAAATGTCATCGGAGTAGGTCTGTAAAAATATTGCCAATATTTCTCAAAACAATATCTACATATTATTTAATACTCATTGCAAAAGGTTGCACTGTATTCTGCTGTATGCCACATTTTCTGAAAGTATGTATGCTGTCATGGCTCGTAACTATTTCTCAGTGATTAGTGTGACAGTAAGTGAAGCGTGAATATTGAGACTTGCCATATCATGCATGCCAAGTTCCTATATGGCCCAACTGCTGTGAGACAAAACATGCTATTATGTTTTAGACACAAAGCCATATTGTATGAAATTCCATCCTGTCACATACTGAAGGAGGTGTGTTTAAAAATCAAATCTTTTTTTTTTCTTTAGTTCTTTTTGTTAACTTTTCTGTATTAGATACTTAATTACTGAACCCCATCAGAAAATTCAGCCTTTGTCCCTATTGAGGAATCGTGTTTCAAACTTATATTAGACAAATTGTTAATATTTTAAGGAGGAGATTTTAAAGAGACTATTGGCAAAAAAGAAAAAAAAAAAAAGAAAGAAATAAAATCAAAAGGTTTCGAGGTTCCAGACCACTGAGGTTATGCACTAAATGGGTTTCTCCAGACTATTCTGATGTAGTAGATGTAATTTAAATACATGATCATACATTGCATTTTTCATAAGTAAAAGAATAGCTTGTCCTTAAACAAAGCAATAAAATTAGTCATGCATTCCACTAAGGCATCGCTGTTAAGACTGACAACCTTAGGAGCCCACATGCATATGCCTTTTGCAGCGTCCACTGCTTTCCAGAAGTGCCTTTGCAGAAGACGTGGGTTTTGGAGAAGAATTTTTTCATTGCTGTGCAAAGCTCCATAAACAAAGTTAGAACTTTGATGTAGAACTTTAAAGATACGGCTGAGCCTAGCTAAAAGTGATGATTTGATCCATGGGTTACTTGGATGATCTTCTTCGACCTGTATTTCACAGGAGGTGAGACTTGATCGTTATGGTCCCTTCTGAGTTTAAAATCTATAAATGCTTGGGAATATAATACTAATAACGTAGCGACTGGAATCTTCAAAGCACTATAGAAACAACTAACACCACCACCAGCCCCGTCCCCCAGCACTATTCGGAGTGTTATCAGGGCAAGTAAATGTAATAATTGTAGCAGATTGAACTATTTTTGCAGACTGTGCAATGAATTTAGTCTTTTTTCTATTTATTAATTATAAAACCGTTTCTAATTTTGACTGATTTATTCACAATTATTTCATTAATTGATGTGACTGTGTCGCAGCCCTAGATATTTTTGTTGGGTCTATATTGTATTAATGTATAATCTGCTGATTGTTTGATACTTATCTTTGGCTTCTTGATTCATCTCAGTGAACGGGTATCTTTTTTGTTTCTAAACTGGGAAGGTGACTTTGGCTTCCCACTCAAAATATTTTCACTTTATATTAGTTAATCTGATTTTCTTGCAAAAAAAAAAATCTCAGCAGTGTGCCGGGTACGTTGGTGACAGTCAAAATGTTGGCCCTACTCTCTTCAAGAGCACCGAGGAACTAGGGTGCCATAGTCCGTAATTTGACCTGCAATTCAGAATTCATTAACGTTTGAATATTCTTTTCTTTTGCTTTGCGTACTTAATTAGCATCTTCACTATACGTATGGATCAGCTAAGGAATGGTACAATTCTTACACTGGAGGGTAATATTTCACTACTTATTTAAGTGAGCTCATTTTTCTGACTTAGCAGAAGTTTTCATTCAAGACAGAGCAAGTTTACTATGGCTCCGAAAAATGATGCAGCCACCTCTGTGGGGAAAAATACATTGGTGAAATGATTTGCCAGGACCTCTGACCAAATAACTGGTGCAGGTGGGATTAGGCAAGACAGTTCTCATAGACTCAATATAATCACCAATCCATGGGAATTTTGGGTGTGTAGAAGAATTAATACCAATTCTCACTGAATATTTACCCCTCCTTTTCCTTTCTTTCTTAAGAATAGCCTTTTCTCTTGGTATTTTACTGTGCTCAGTAATGAACTTTCCTGTAATTTTCAAAAAAGTTGAATGAAACAATTTCTACAATCTGGTAGTTTAAGGAATCTGGAATTAATACTGTTGTAGAATCTAATTTATAGGCAGTGACTGTTTCATTCAATATGCCTTTGTTTTGTCATGAATTGAAAATGAAAACAGAAAAGTTATGCCTGTCAGAAACACTAAAGTTTAGCATCTGTTTAACCTAAAATAACAATTCCAAATCCTCATCCTGGGGATTCTCTAAGAGTATGGCTAATGAGAAATAATGTACTGATGTGGTCAGCACTTCTGGACCATTCATCCCTGGGAATTTCTGGACAAATATCCTGCCTGTTCTCAAAAAGAGATCAGATAGGCACAGTATTCAAAAATTCCTATCTAGCGTACAGTTGCTAGAAATTTAAAAGGTAGCCAGTGGCATATTTTTTGAGTCATTACAAGTATCAGCATATCATACATATGCCAGCACATAGTTTAGCAGAGATGCTTTTGACTTTACAGTTGGGTTTTTTTTCACACTGAGTGTTGTAGGGACATGGACAAAAATTTGTGAAAGTTGTGTCTGTGACATTTTTGACTGGCTTAAAGTTTTCACTGTAATAACTTATTTTTTCGTTTAGTGTTTTCAGTGTTATCTGTTCTTTGTTGCAGAAATAGTTTTCACCTGTGCATACGCTGATCTTTATAAATTATGCTATGTCAGCCCAATATTAAGTATGTGAAAATAAAAGAATAACTCTGTTTGATCCATCTTCCTTGAATGGCTTTCCAGAAAGTCAGCTTGAGCTGAAGAGAAATGAACATTTGCATGAAACATGCTGTAGGATTATTGATTTTAGAGGATAACACCATCTTTTTTTGGACCGCAGTCTACTCTATCTGTTTTGGGAAACCACTGCATTGAAAAATAGGAGACCTTTTATACGCTTTGGCATTTTTACCTGACAAGAGATCTTTACTGAGCAAAGCCATGGTTGAATTTAAGAAGTTACCTACTAATAATAGCAACACGATGTCAACAAGATTCTGCACCTCTTTTCCAACTGCATATTACAATAAGTTTGTTGGCTTTGGAAATTTAGGAGGCAGCTGTAGGTTACTAGACCCAAGCCACATCTTGCTGATTACCATTTTACTCTCTCCCTTCAGAATCTATTATTTTTAGTTTATATTTTCTTATGATATTCCCAAGCATATAGCTCTCAGTGAGACAACGAGTTTTCTCAGACTACTCTAGGTAGCTTAGAAAAGATAATTCGCTTACATTTAATGTTTGCGTTGCATTAACACCTAATGAAGAGTCAGCCCCCTGCCGTATGAATATATGAAAAAATAAGAAGTCAGGAATTCACGAGAGACAAATGTCTTTATGAAACATGATTCATATGTTGTGTGTTACATGTCATTGGATTTAAAAATTTGATACTTCACAAAGCTGTATGAATACTGCTGTTACTTTAAGCTTGGATTTCATGGGTTTAGATAGTCATAAACGTTTGTTTCCAGCACTGTAAATTTTCAGTCTAGCAGTATGCTCAATAAAATGTAAATGGAAGAATCAAAACAGTTGCTTTCAAGATGCTGTTGCTCATGACCCTTTAGCATACTAGGCAGAGCATATGTGATAGGGTGTATTTTATGCTCAATATTTGTAAAATGTTTATGAATTCTGAGCTATCAATCCAGAAATAATTCATTGACTCACTAACCTGAGGAATATCTTTCCTGGTAGAGCTCCCAAATGGACTTTGTCTTTATCCTGGCTAGCAAGACTTGGTGTTTCAACTGTGCTGACTGCAGATGGAATTAGTAAACAGAATAATGAGATTGTTTTTCAGAAAAACCTTCTTGTTTGTGTTTCAGGCTGAGCTATGTGAATCACGCGGAAGATCTAGCCTCCAAACTACTCCAGTGTTTCCCAAAGAACAGATTATCAGCACAGGCAGCCCTGAGCCATGAGTATTTCAGTGATCTGCCCCCACGGCTATGGGAGTTAACTGATAGTGAGTATAACCACCTCCGAATCGATTAAAAACAAAGGTGCTAGTTCATAGAGATGCATGTGTGTATGCTAACCCACATGCAGATGGCTTCATGGACATACACAGCCACACACAAAATATGTGAGTGCAATTGTGTAGTTTGAAATTACATAGTTAGCTTGACAGAGGAAAAAATGGATTCTTTTTTTTTTTTTGCTATCTCTGCTCTGCAGTCTGCAGCCAGCTATCTTTGTATTTGATTATGTGTGCAGCCAAGAGAATCATCTGAATTGTCATAAAGCAAAAGGAAAAATACAATTTACATATTTAGTGCTTTTCACTTTGTAATATACAGTACTTCTTAACTAGCTGCGGCATACAGGAGAAAAATCCAGCCGTGTTTGATTCACAGAATCTCTATCTGTTACAACAGTAACCTTTAAGAAAGGCCTTGGCATTCGGAAGTCTGAGAAACACAAAGTAGACAATCAGTTAATTTGCTGAATTAGACTGTGTAAGAAGAGGATGGCAGATGATACTATTAACTACGAAAGCTTTCAGTATTTGCATACATCTTTTTATTTCTTTTATTAAACAAAATGCATTCCAGTTGACGTGGCAAAAATGTTCCTATCATCATGTATGCTGTCAATTATATCTTTAATAATTGTAAATCATTTATATCATACTTGTCCATCTATTTTTCCAATGTTAAAAGCACACTACTATTTATTCTGGGGAAAATTATTATCATGCGTGATATTTGTGATTCAGAATCTGTTTCACGGGGGAGTAACAATCAGCATTTTGCTTTAACTCAATGTGGTGAAGAGAAGCATGCTTGCCTTAGAACACTGTATGCTATTTTCTGCTTTCAAGCATACATCCATTAGCAAAAGATCTAAATACAGTACTTAGAGACAAAAAGTTCAGAAATGCAACAATGGCACGTGCCTGTGTAACTATGGCTGATTTAGAAGTTTGCTTCCAACAACTGACCTCAGCTTCTGAATATTAATCCACAATAGATTTTGTTTATGCCAGTGTCTGCATGAAAGCTTTCATCTTCTAAAAGTTTATCGTTTCCTTCCCCAACAGCTGGAATAGTTACATTTTGCACTGGTTCTGTGGCCTGGCTGTACCCTGCTCCCGAGTCTGCTCTGAAGAGCACTCTCCCATTTGTAGAATATGAACGTTAAAACCAAACTAGGAACGCTAATTTTTGTCCATCACCGTCTCTGCCGTAGACCATGTCCTTGCTCTGCAAATAGATTCCCAGTTTCCTCCTCTGCCACGCTAACCCACCACTCGGTTTGCTGACTGCGGTACTTTATAAGCTGTAAATTCAAAGGATGTCGTGTAAATTAAGGCTGTCTTTGCTGAAACTGATGCAAAGAGATTCATTTCTTCAGAACTAATGAAACATCAAGAATGCCTTTTTCCACTAAATGGAAAACAAAAATCATTCTGCAGTGGTGACATCTCAATCCTTCTGACTGTGTGATTTAGTCTAGCCAGGATTTTGAATTCTGAATTCTGCAGTAGTACTTTTCTGTTAATATGCACTTATTACCCACTTGCCACTTAGTTTATCAGTCAGTGGTTAAATCCAGTTCTATCAGTGAAGTAAATGCCTACACATTATCACTCTGCAGCAGGCTGCCAACAGAGACAGTCTTGTCCTAGTCATTAACAAGCACAATGTATGCAGAACACCAGAGGGGAATTAAAACCACAAAAAATACCTCAGGGTGGTATTTTTAATATGAGAATTTAATTTGTAATTTCACAGATTAAGAATTTTGGCTGCATTAATCCTTTTATCAGCTCACAGCAGGTTATTTGCAGAAGCATAACCATAAGGCGATATTCATTGGCAGAAACACGTCTTTGCATAACGTTAAACATCAGGAGCAGTGAAACCTTTTGAAGGGGGGAGAATAAAGATGAAAAATCATTATATTTTAAAGCAAGGTTCTTCTAAATGCCTCCAGTAAAATTTTGAGTTACAGAAAGACTGTTTCTGTGTCTAGTAGATAATCATTATGAAGCATAAATCCAGATGCAAGAAAGGACAATCCCAGTATCAAATACTACAATCATTTCTATTTAGTATGACTTGGATATACTTGTAAACATATTTACAAAACAAAGAAGTCATATACTTTGGAGAGTTGGGAAAATGTTGACTGTGTAGTGAAATTACCAGTTTTTGTGATTCTAGTTCTCTGGGTTAATATTTTACATTGGGAAAGACTTGCTATTGATAATTAATGAGACGTAGGTATAAATACATTGAGACTTTATGCACAACAGAAGTGTGTGTACTCACAAAATCTACTGCCTCCTAATCAAGACACCACTGCGATTTTACAAATCCCTGATGTATTCATCATGGAATATGTTTTGTCCAACATACTCCTAATGCTGAATTCCAAATTTAGTGATTTAGCACTAAAAACCATGGAAAGACTCTCAGGTGAGGAGGAAGAAAGAGAGAAAGGGGGAAAAAAAAAACAGTGAAATGATTTTCCATCAGAAAATATTGTTTCTATGGAATCACAGAATTTCACAAAAGTATGGTGACTCTGCCTACATTGAGAAAGTCAAAAAGAAGTGGTTCGCTTTCTCTTCTTGTTTTGACTTTAGTACTAGGAATTTATATTCTGTGTAAAATATTGCAGGATAACATTTTGATCTTGTGTTTTATTTTTTAAAATGTGTGACAAATAAGTTTTTGTGAGAAGGAAAATTTTGATTTTTTTTGTTTTGATTTCAAGTCAAGGCATCATTTCAATTGAGTTAGAAGTTCAGTTTCCAGATGAGCTCTGTCTACCATCTAGCCACTTTCGTTTTTTAAAAACATTACATTAAAAAGTTGAGTTGTGCAATTCTGCCAAAAAAATATTGTCTGGGAATACAATACAGTTGATGAAGAAATACAGCCTTCATTCGTCTCAGACTGGAGCAGTAATCTATAGATTAACTGCTTTTAGTAAATATGTGTACTTCTTATTTTCTATTGAAGAACAAAGAAATTAATCCTCCCCCTTTTCTGCTTTCATATTTGAGAGCTCATATTGATTTATTTTCATAGAATATATATTTGCATAGAATGTATGTTACCAAGGATAGCAGAATATCAAATGCAAGTTGAGATGTCAAAAATACAGTCGGAAGATACTGTGCGTAAAACAATAGCTGGGTCTTTAAAATGCATAAAAATGAAAGAATGGCTCCAAAAACTTACAGCTGTGGTAGTTGTTCATGTGAAAACAAAGAAAACTGTTCCAGCCCTGATCAGTTCTTTAAACAGACAGTCTATTAACATTTGTTCATGCAATCACGCAGTGGCAGCTCTCCGAGGATATTTTTATATGGACATCTGTTGTTAGAAGGTACTAAAAGTCAGTGATTTTTCCCCACCAGTTTGAGGCATCCTAAGTAAAAATGAGGTTTTGTGTCATCAATGTGTGAGTCTTTAACCATTTTCAGTTTGATCCTGTGATTAATATCATCATGTCTGCTAATAAATAGTTGCCTGGTGTGGTGTGGAGCTCTTCAAGGTTTTTCTAGCTCATGCAGAAGGGGATTAGTTTATGTAAAAGCTATTTGAGTTGTTGAGATATTCTTAACAAGCTTAGTTGTCTTTACTAGTTAATGGACTGAAGTAAAACAAAATATCTCAGTTCTACTGGCATCAGGATTTTGAAGATGTAATACATGATGTCGAATTATTGAAAAAACTTGCTGCATTTTTTCACACTCCTGTTCATTTCTAAATGCTGTCAGAGAGGAAATTTTAAAACGGAAAATACGGATTATATAGCAGTGTTAAGGACAAGCAAACACACACACACACACACAGGAAACAGGTTTTTTTTAGATGGATGCAACTGAGAATGTTTGCATCCTCCAGCTTCCAGCATCATGTATGCAGGTTCCTTCCAGTGGGAATAGGTGGTATATGTAAAAGCTGTGTGTATTTACCAAGTGCTGTGTTTGCCATATATATTAACTAATTATTACTGCATTTGTGGAAAAAAATCAAAGTTTCTGAACTGCCGCTCTTTCTTGCAGTGTCTTCTATTTTTACTGTACCGAATGTAAGATTACAGACAGAGACTGGAGAAAGCATGAGAGTCTTTGGAAAAAACAATAGTTACGGCAAAGGTGTATCAAACAGCAAACACTGAAGTATACCTATGTTCACAACTGATAATGCAGGTAAGACATGATTATTGGAAGGTGTATCTTTGAAAATACTCTTTATTTTAGTCTTTTCTAGAGAAACAAAATATAAAATTCAACTGCACGTTTCTTAAATTGCATATGTTCAGGCACATTATCTGTTTTTGCAGTATCGGTGGTCAGCATGAGGAGTGTAAGTTCCTGGCGTTGTGGGCAGGATCAGTGTCACTGACAGGCTGAAAATATTGCAGAAGTTGGTGCCAGCAGATTAAACACTAGGTTGCCTTTAATTTGGACTGATAGTTTTTTCCTCTGGTAAGATAATGGCAAGATAAAATATCTGTTGCCAGTTCTGTTGTTAAACTTTGGGGCAAATAATTTAGTAGGTTTGGTAGACTTGATAGCAGAAGGATGTTCTTGATGGAGTCAGAGGTGCTGTTATGTTAATGAATTTGATCTATATCACTGGATCTACTAGAACTGGTTTTGTTCTCGGATGGCTTTCATTCAATACTCCATCTTTTTAACCCTATTTATTCAGCAGTGGAATAGTGTGTAATATGACTTCAATATTCTAAGAGTAAAACAGAACCTGGGAAGGGCAGGTGAGTAGAGAGGCTACTTCCTAACTTAAAGTAAGGGAATGGTGGTTGTTACATTGCGGCATTAACTCTCTTCTGACCATATGCCTCACCCCAGTGTTTGTTCAATGGGATCAACCACTTGACAGACTCTTCCAGATTAGCAGTATCCTTTTATATAGCTGATTTGCTTATTATACTTCTCTAAATAGTTTCATACTCACAGTGTTTCACAAAATACCCAAAATGCAGATTTGTCTCATTCAAAAACCTAGGCCTGCCTTTTATTTTTTAAAGTCACGGTTGCTTTTGCACGTTGAGTTCTTTATGGCAGTTTATTATGGAAGTTCTCAGAGCTGAGATAAATGCATATGCTGCTCGTGTACCTATTCAAATGTATAGTGTGATATAAATGTAGTTGATATTCTCATGAAGTCTATCTTTAGCTAAGTCTGCTTGTTACAGTATCGGATATAACTTTCTCTAATGAATTATATTCAGTTTTACTGTTGTATGTTGTATGTGCAATAATTTTTTAACCCTGTCATATTATGGAGACTGTTTGCCTGACAGGCAGCAACTACTGAAAAACTGAAATGAATAGATTTTGGTCTTGACAGCGTGCCCCACTTTTTGCACATGTTCTTCGCCAGCAAACCATTTAAGATTTTCTAATGTCAGAAATGAGGCTGCCTCAGAGCAGTCTGTTTACATCTTTATTGACAAGCTAATCCCTACTTTTTCCTGGGGCTGTGTCCCTGCAGACATCTCTTCAACCTTGTCTGTTCTAACGTTACGTATCATCCATCTAAAGTAAATTTAGAACGTGCCCATCTGTGCTAAAGACCTTTTATTTCGATGCTTATGTACAGAATCTCATTTCTCATGTACTGCATCTCCTTTGTGTTACTTACAAACAAATGTAATTTTTCATATATACAATATGCAATAGAAAGTTTGTATTTGCAAAAGAGCATGCAAAATAGCACAAAAGAGAATTGTTTGACCATTCTTACTGAAAGCAGATACAGATAACTTTTTAAAACGTTACATGTAAGCAGAAAGAGAGAGCCATGTGTACCCTTGACATACATTGCTGTACGGTTGTGGCTACTCAACCACAGCTTTAATACAGAATAGCACCTTTCATTGTGTGAGATCTGGCAGAACTTAACAAATGTTACGTTGTGACATGTGTACATTATTGATTACAGTTTTCCATCGTGGCTTGGGACTTTGTTGCGTTAGGTGCTTACAGTGCAATAAAATATCAGTTCTTAGTTGTAGTATTTGACTTGTAATATAAGATAGGGAGCAGCAGATAACACTGGAAGACTAATAGTACCAAACAGAAGTCCTCTTACTTATACAATGTAGAGAGCTGAGGATTGATGAGATTAAACTAGAATAGCAGGGGAGGCAGAGGAAATATGGACATGGAGCCTGGACCTGGGTGACAAATTGTTAGCATGGGTGGAACCCTTTAAAAGGATGAGACCACCAAGCAAGAGGAAATAAGAGTCAGTGTGGTGAGCGAAAGGAGTTGGGGAAAAAAGACTGCAGTTTCCATAATGTGAAAAGGACATCTGGTGAAGGTTTAATCTGAATAGCAGATGGCTCTGATTTTAAGCAGTAGAGTGTTGACTGGCCAGTAGGATGTTCAATCGGTAAAATCGATGAGTTAGGACCTGAGTCAGTTATTCTAGCAGATGACTGGAGCTGCAGTAAGCAGGATAGTAGCATTAAGGAAGGGGTATTTATTGTGAGATATTCAGTTAAAGTCTCCATTCACAAGGCTTAGTGAAACAAAAAGGTGCATGAAAAGCAAAAAGAAAGATGACAGTAGCTCTCCAGGGCCATGAAGTTAACAGGTAAGTGAAACAAGTAGAGTTAGAGAGATTGAGGAAAGCAGAACGAGCTGTTAAATTGTCAATGAGAATGATCTGATAACATCACAGCTCATGGGGATAAAGGAAAATTAAAAGGTGCCAATATTGCAAGGAAGTAGATCAGATTATGAAAAAAATAGAGGCAAACAAACACTTACAGCGTGCCTCCTGGACAAGGCAGGTACATCCGTGTTTTACCCATCTTCTTGAATTGACTTTATGTATATACAGAGGTGGTAGGGGCTGGAATTTTGAAGTATTCCAATATATATCAGGAAGCTGTGAAAGAGAAAAATTTGTAGGTAGTTGCTCTGTGAATCCTCTGATGTATGTGTGTGTGTGTTTCTGTTTTTTATATATTTTATATATTTGTATACATTTATACATTATAAAGGAATTTATTAGAAGACATGCACACAAAAAAAAAAACAAATGAAGAAACCATCTTCAACACCCTCCAGAACCTTGATTGTGTGGAAAGAAATTCTAGTCTTATGTCTTTCGTCTGGTCCTTCCTTCCAAGTGTTCCTAATTTCCTTTTTTCAGGGTAGAATGGGAAATAAAATTGAGAGCGCCAACAAAGAAGCTGTGCCAAATCTTGGTGTGATAATTTAACAAATTATGGCCTCCTGTTTTCTCTCCACACACTTGCCAGAAGTTAATAGTGCACCCACTGCTTTAAATCCACCTTTCTTTAGGGTCTAGAAAACAAAGAGACAGGGTTTTGCCCAGGAATGGCTGAGATATGGGTAAACATCATCATCTGCCAGCTTTGGAAGGAGCAATTTCTGGCAGGTTGGTGAAGGAGAGGAGCTGAAGGCAGTAACTTTGTAAATGGCTCCATTGTCATTTCTTAGAGCTCGTCTGCTGCCCTCAGAAATAGCTGCAAGGAGCAGCTGAAGAAACTGGTGCATCCCTGAGAATTTCTACTGTCTGACATATTGTAGCGCTTCATCTGCCTGTCTGCAGCATAGCTGCTTAGAAATCCAAAAACCTCCCTGAAATAGCAGTAACCTAGGACATGTTTCTGAAAACCTGGATAATCCCTGTCAGACCCGGGCTACTAATAGGGTCTTTGTGGCCTACACTGTGTCATTGTCATGGGCTCCAAGAGAGAGACAACATGTTATTTCAGTGCCCATGGGGAAAGAGCTGACATTTGAAGCTACCAAGATCTTTTTGAGACTGCTCCCTACCGGAGAAAATTAAGAAATATGTGGTAATGAGCTCCATTTCACAAAGAAGAATCTATTTAGCAGTGAATTAGATGGGACCTTTGGGGGAGAAAGAAAATAAACCTTCTGGCCATCTTTAAAGCTTTGTAATAAAGCAAAATATTTTTATTTTTTGCCTGATGGTTTTCACTGCTATTTTGTTTCCCCATGGGCAGCAAGCATGTCTGTGGAAGCATTCCCCATTCCCCACTGCTACACAGACTGTTGAGATGTATATATTGTATTCACCCATCTCTACAGATACTTTATTGAGACATGAATGGACCATAAGAAACTCTTTTTCCTGTGGCCAGTGGAATACATGGGTAGAGCTTGTTCTTCGCTGGAGAAGGATGAGTCAAATTGTAATTGTAAAGACAAGGCATTACCTGATACCAGATAGCACGCGATGTTTTCTCGTGGTGATTTATAATCCCCAGTTCCCATTGGCGGACCGGAGGCACGAGATGTGCTTCTGGCCTATTGTCTGCTTCCCGGAGCCGGCAGGGACAGCTTCATTCAGGATGGTAACACCATATGCTTTTAAAGCATTTAACCTGTATTACCATAATGAGATCCCCTGCCTTTCTAAATCTCTTCGACAATTCACTGGAGCAAAACAAAAAGTGGTCTTTATTTGTATTGCTTCACCACACGCACATGCATCCGAGCAATCCTGAATTTCAATCGCAGGATGCTGAATTCTTTCTTCTGTGTCCATTTAAGCCAGCAACTGCCACCAGCCCAGCCAATCAAAGGGGCGATGGCGTCATTCGGGTCAGCTCAGCTATGTAAAACAGAATAAAGCTGAAGAGGTGACAGTTACCACTATAATGGCAAAAAGCGCTAGTTACTGATTCGGTTGCTTTTTACAAGGGATGTTCAGCAGCGCAGAATTGTTCTCCAAAATTGCCTTTTTCTCTTTGCTAGCTAGAGAGGTGACTGTTGTTGCATCCCCATCCAAATAGTTTCGTTTTTGTTTGTCATCTTCAGTTTTACATTTGCAACTTTTGTAAGAGTGCCTCTTCAGCACTGCTATGTGGGAATGTAATTTTTGCCTGCTTTGCCCTTGCCGAGCTGCAGGGAAGCCATAGTCCAGCGGTGTATGTGTCCAGCAGTCAGTATTGAAAAGTCATTCTCTTTCACTGCTCCCCTGCATTTGCTTTGACCTGGGTATCCCAGTGTTGCTGAATCACAGTGGAAAACCATGTACTGTGCTTCTAAGTCTTCATCTCTCCAGCTTCAGGGGATAAAACTGTAGAAAACTCAGAGGAGAAAGGTCTGCATAAAAGAGAAATTCTGGACTGAGTTACTGTATGTCAGCCAGATTTTGTCATTGTTGATTTAAACAAAAGCTGAAAGTAGCTAGTAGTGCTTTATAGGTATGAGTTCTTGAAATTCAGTGTAAACCCTGCTTGGGAGAGAAAAGCAGAGTTATAAAAGCACAGCAGTTAAGTTTCATTTTTTAAAATATACTTCTGGTTTTTTAATAGATGGATTCAAATAGATGTGTACAAACAGTCATTGTGCTGCTGCAGTTGAAAAGATGAAGGCCTGAGCCCTAAAGATGGGAGGTTTAAATTTCTCTTGCATCTTTTAGTGTCAGACAATGTCTATCCATGAATGTTGAGGGTCAGTTTAATTATTTAACTAATACTGGATTTGCATAAATTGGCTTTCTTGAAAAGGCTAATAAGATGCAGTTGTGGTGGGCAGCTGAAAGCAATTTGGGTTTGAGTCCAGTAATGACAGTACTAAACAGAGTTCAAATTATAACATCAATTTTGTAAAATGGTAAATTAGTATTAAGCTGTGAAAGATATCTGCAGGATCCAAAGTATTTTTTGGTTCTCTAATACCTTTAGTGCCATTATTTTCATATGTTAACAACATAAGGGTTTTATGAGACTATTCCAGCTGTGCTTTACTTAATATCAAAGAATATGATCACCACGCTGATAGAATATGCCCTAAATTTAACACACAAGGGAAAAACTCCAGGCATTGGACTACATTCTCCTCTTGATATCTAAGAATTTATTATCTTGTTCCTAAAGTCTAAAATGAGAGTTATGGACTGAATTTTACCCTCTGTTCAGCCATAAAGAAAAGTCCACTGTATTCAGTAGACTCTGCACAGGGGGTGAAATGGACTGAGCAAAGAGCTGGCCAGTGCAAGGCTGTCTTCATATAAATCCCCTGTCTCCCTTAGGCGACACGTGGTGACTGAGGATGGAGCAACCATCCCTACAGATGTCCGTCAGGTTCCGCAGTATGCCACAGGGATAGAATCGTAGAATGGTTTGGGTTGGAAGGGCCTTAAAGATCATCTCGCCGTTGGCAGGGGCACCTCCCACTAGATCAGCTCACACAAAGCCCCATCCAACCTGGCCTTGAACACTTCCAGGGATGGGGTATCCACAGCTTCCCTGGGCAACCTGTTCCTGTGTCTCATCACCCTTAGAGTAAAAAAATTCTCAGTAATATCTAATAAATCTACCCTCTTTCAGTTTAAAACTGTTACCCCTTGTCCTATCACTACACTTCCTGACAAAGAGTCCCTCCCGATCTTTCCTGTAGGCCTCCCTTAGGTACTGGAAGGCTGCTGTAAGGTCTCCCTGGGGCATTCTCTTCTCCAGGCTGTACAACCCCAACTCCCCCAGCCTGTCTTCATAGGAGAGGTGCTCCAGCCCTCTGATCATCTTTCTGGCCCTCCTCTGGACTCGCTCCAACAGGTCCATGTCCTTCTTATGCTGGGGGCTCCAGAGCTGGACGCAGAACTCCAGGTGGGATCTCAGGAGAGCGGAGTAGAGGGGCAGAATCACCTCCCTCGCTGGCCATGCTTCTTTTGATGCAGCCCAGAATGCGGTTGGCTTTCTGGGCTGTGCGTGCACATTGGCGGGTCATGTTGAGCTTCTCATTCACCAACACCCCCAAGTCCTTCTCCTCAAGGCTGCTCTCAATCCATTCTCCGCCCAGCCTGTATTTGTGCCTGTGATTGCCCTGATCGAGGTGCAGGACCTTGCACTTGGCCTTGTTTCAATTCATGAAGTTCTTCATTCTCCCAGTCCCTGCCATTGCCTTCTGTGACTTGGGCAGTGGATAGAGCCCTTGCTTGTGAAGATTAAGACAAAAAAGTTATTGAGTCCTACCTCAGCCTTCTTCACGTCCCGGATGACCAGGTCTCTCGTTACCTTCCAGAGAGGGCCCTTGACGTCCCTGGCCAGATTAATTCTGTCAGGGCTTTAGCTTTCCTAACCTGATCCCTGGCTGCTCAGACAATTTTTCTGTGTTCCTCCCAGGCTATCTGTCCTTCCTTCCACCCTCTGTAGGCTTTCTTTTTTCATTTGAGATTGTCCAAGAGCTCCTTGTTCATCCATGCAGGCCTCCTGACATTTTTGCGTGACTTCCTCTTTGTTGGGATGCATCGCTCCTGAGCTTGATTCAAGGTGATCCTTGAATTTTAACATCTTTCTTGGGCCCCTCTTCCCTCCAGAGGTTTATCCCATAGTACTCTACCAAGCAGATCCCTGAAGAGGCCAAAGTCTGCTCTCCTGAAGTCCAGGGTAGCAAGCTTGCAGTGCTTCACTGCCCTAAGGATCTTGAACTCCACCATTTCATGGTCACTGCAGCCAAGGCTGCCCTTGAGCTTTACATTCCCCACCAGCCCCTCCTTGCTGGTGAGAACAAGATCCAGCATAGCACCTCTCCTTGTTAGCTTATCTGTCACTTGGAGAAGGAATTTATCATCAAGGCATTCCAGGAACCTCCTGGATTGTTATGCCCTGCTGTGTTGTCCCTCCCACAGATATCTGCATCCCCCATGAGGAAAAGAAAAGAGGTGGGACAGAGAGAGGAGGACTTCATATTTACTATTACGTACTGTGCTCGGTAGGACAAGTATTTCAAACCTCCATGGCTAGGAGAGATTGATGTCTTCCTTGCAATTATATACTCCATGTTATTCTGTGTGAAATTAGTGGCTACTTACTTACTGGCATGATTTTTATTTAAGTTGCAGTGTTTCATGGCCAAATCAACTGCAGAACTGGCAGAAGAAAAAGGAAGCATTACTCCTGTTAGGGATGAACATTTGTCAAGGGACAATATCATATTTTCTTGTACTGTTGCATAGTCTGGAGCCTGTTTTCAGTTCATTTCTAATGCATGATAGCTTGCCTTCAGCACTGTGAAGATTCATTTTCAAATAATTTTTAGTGTAGAGGTTTTTAATTTAACAGTCGCTTATGCTATAGGAAAGATAATTAGTGATATTTGCATTTGCTCAGTTGCAAATCTGTTTATCTGTCTTCCCAGTTTGTTTGTTCTTAAATTTAGGATCCGGAAGGTGGAATCCTCTGTGCCGTAAGTGCACTGTATTGTATTATTAATATTAGGATAGCAAGCGATTCCCACTAGACGGTCTTTGTGGTCTGTTGATGCTTTAAGAAGTGTCTAGGCATGAAAGGCCGTTTGAGTTGCAGTGGGCCGATAGTCTGGGATGACATTTGAATGCAGAGAGGACAATGTATAAATGACAATGACTGGGAGGGAGGCAAAAGCGGGTCTAAACTCTCCCTATTCTCCCATGGACAGTCACCTCTCCTTTAGGATTATTTCCTCACGTGACTCCTCAGTTAGGCTTTGTCTAAGAGGAAAAGTGGAACCACTGAAGGGGAGAAACTGAGGTCTGCAGACAAAGCAGAGGCTTCCAGTGCTGACACACAGCCCGTAACCCCGAGAGACAGCAAAGCTAATGAGAGGCATCGCCTCTCAGGCATCATTTGCAGCATTCAGAATTAACAAAACATTTTACTTTCAGCCAAATCATAAACAAAAAATGAATTTTAGTAATGCCGTATACCAGAATTGTTTCTGTGGAGAGCGAGCTTTGTGTTGCTATTTTGAGCCTGTAGTTTACATTGCCTGATTCTCTATGAAAGAAAGAAACTAAACCAACCACTGCAAAATTGGCTCTGGAGGCAACAGCCATTAAAGTAAATGTGCACTAAATACTCCTTGTTACTGCATTTTTAGGCAAGACTCTCCCCACAATAGTTTACAACTCAGTTAATAAAAATACATTAATTTATTCTGTCCCATAAGCTGGGGTGAGGGTGGATGGGTTTCCCACATACTCCTATTGTTAAACTGCTATGAAAAGTCTGAGGAAGAAAACCAACAAAAATCACGAAAAAATACTAAATTCTCCACTAAAAATATATAATATAGAAGAATAACATTGAAACAGTATCTTCAGATATTTTAAGAAGCAGAAACAGAATTGGGTATTTCCATAATTTTGTGGTCTTGTTATAAATTATTAATGCTGGTTTGGAGCATATATGTATTTTGGATCAGTAGTTATGGGTGATCATTCTATGCCATTAATACCTACCTATTAATTCTGTACAGCCATATCTGTAACCGTCTTTTGACATTAATATAAGGACTGATTGTGCATTATATTTTCTGGCATATATATTGTAACAATACGGTCACAACGTGGCATAAGCCTTTTTATTTAAGTTGTCTTCCTGAAATTTTTATTGCACAATTTCATTTAATACCTCCCTTGTTCAGGATGTGCATTGCCTGTGTATTAAAATCTAGTTAGTTTACAGTCCACCTGCTAAGTTTGATTAGGGCCAAAACTAGTTATCTGAAGGCAAAGAAAATCTACACAATTAAATATGTCCTTGTGTGCTTGAAAGATTTAGCAGTAAGTTATCTGTCACATCACAAAATGAACAAAATCAAAACAACTGAGTCATTATCATGACTCTGCTTGGTTTCAACCCACAAAGTCACATCTAGACTATGTAGATACTGTATTTGTTGTTTTATGTATCTTTGTGCAGACACTTGTAAATACAGAGGTGTAAATGTTGCCAGCATTTAAATTAGGTTAAAAATGCTATTTATGGCTTGCATCAACAACAAAAAATATTCGTAATCATCCCTAGGTGAAGACACTCATTTAACGAGCTTACAGCTCCTAATTAATTCTGTAAAGAACGCCATTTGGCAGAGCAGAATTATGAGGTTTGCATATTGATGCTGGCAGGGAAAAATATATCTGTTTTCTATTTATATGGTAAAATTAACTTGTGTTCTTCAGAAAATGGCACATCTCAGAGGTATTGCTCTCAAAATGATCTCAAGGTGGAAAAAAATCAGTAATTACAGCACCAGACATTCAGTTCTGTCCTAATTTTCCCACCAGTTTTTCAATGTTTCAGCTGCCTCAGAGACTTAAAGTGCTCTCATTAGGTAGCTGCAGAGGCTGCCTGCTTGCCTACCCCATCACTCCCTCACTAGCTTTCTCCCTCGCTCCCCCTCTCTCGCTCTCCCTTTTTTTTTTTTTCCCCCCTCCTGCCTTGGGAGTGACTGTGAAGATCATTTGCTGGCGTGATTGGCAGGTTAGAGGATTCAATCAGATGAGTTCCTCTTAGCACAGGTCAAAAAGGCTAGTTAGCAGGAGCTGTCGAAAAATGCCAGCAGCATTCGAAATGGGAAATGTCATGACTTCGAGGCAGGGGGTGCCACCTGGAACAGAAAGCCCCCAGCTCATTAGCAAGTTACAGGATGCAAGCTTAACTGGAGGGAGCAGAGGAGGAAAGATAATACCCAATAGGGAAAATTATTGTGAAGTGGAATTGATTTCATGTATAATTTGTTTATCACTAGAGGGGACAAATGCTGTCCTCCTGACATGTGCGGAGGAGTGTGGACTACGAATGAAGCAACTTAGCATAATCTCCAGGTTGAGCTCTGGATTTAAAGAACGCCAACTTCTTTCTTCCCAGCTGTAGAAACGATCAGGTCATATTGTATTAATTAAACCTGACGTACTCTCAAATGGTTTATCTGGGCAATTTTAGCAATTTAACAGAATGTGGTAGATATGAGCTGCATTCATTATTAACATGGGGCAGCGTTTTGTTTTCTGGATGCAGTGGAGTTGGGGTTTTTTTGCAAGCTGCTGTTGTAAAAAGACGTTGTTTCTGTTGCAAGCTGAATTATAACAGAGCTCATTTTTAATGCTTAGTCAGACTGCATAAGATCAGAATGCAATTCCAGTTGCATGATACAAGTTCATTTCCAGGAAAGACTACATACCCTTAGAAAGTATGGATTTAAAAATAAAAAAAGCGTTTAGGTTTAGTGTATAAAATTTAATCTGAAATGAAGACTACAGCGTCTGCTGCCTGTCATGGACTTAAAGAATGCTTATTTAAAATATCAGCATTACAAAATGCTTAGTCTTCTCCAAGACATTCTGTAGTGGTAAAATTACGGGCAAATTCTTCATCCCAATCAGTTTAGCTAGCCTCTGGCTATTAATGTTGCTAACCATTCATTTGCTTCACTAGTCTATATTTTCATATAAAAGGCATATTGCGTATCAGTAGAAATGAACTGCGTAGATTTTTTTTCTCCCCATATTTTTTTTTCAGAAATGTTAAGAAAATAAGATGGGATCATGGCACCTTCCGGAGTCTTTTTTCGTGGTGTCTTTGTGAGGGTTTGAGTCTAGCCCGGCTCCTCCGGAAGACAATGGGAGAATTCCATAGATTTCAATGGGAGTAGGGCTGGCTCCCTTATCAGAACTAACATAGACACAGCAATACCATCTCAGGCTGAGTAAATGAGATTTAAAGGCTGCAAGCGGTTCCTGAAGAACTATTTTGCAAACTACATCTCTTCTTGTTAAGGAATTTTGTCTTTTATATATTAAACGTGTACTTCTCAGAAGTTTGCAGCTCATGCTTAAGCGGTCTCTTGATGGAATGCTGAGGAATGTTTGCTTAGTGTTTAGATCTTTGACGATTTTTTTCCCACTTTCATTTTCTTCCATCCATCGAAGTCTTGAAGTTGGTAATGGAGTAGCCAGGGTTTGCTTTATTGAGTAACCACAGGCTGTTGAATTTCTCTTTCTCCACCTAATGTGAATCAGAATCAGACTTTTTTAAAAGGACTTTCTTAATCAAAATATTTGTACTGAGACTAATAGATGAGTGTTTTCTGTTTTGTATTTCATATAAAAAGCTCAGCATTAGCAGTCTGCTAGTTTGCCAAAAAGAAGAGTTACTAAAGCACTGTAAACACAGGCATTCTTTACCTTTCAGATAACTTTTTAGTGTGAAGTTCTTTCAGATAGGCACTGTGAATATTGGCTGCCATAGTCTGTGCTAATGAATGTACACACTCAGTCCTTTGCAAGGTTCAATAAAGAGAGCAGAATATCAGAATAAATATATCCTATGCAGATCCCATGGGAGAATTTTTCCCACCGTGGGTAGCTCTGCAGGTGCCCAACTACTATTTAAGTAAAAAATTGGAAATTAGTTTGAAAAGTTCAGGAGTATTCACTACTCAATGTCTGCTCTGGTGCTTTGTTTGGGAAAGTGATATACATTTAAATTTATTTGAATGGAGTTTGAAAATTAGACTTCTGTTGGGAAAAGAGAGCAAGCTCTCTGGGAAATCTTCAAGTCTGTTAGGTCAATGGAGTAAAGGCAAGGATCCATAAGCACAGGACAGACCTGCTAGACTTTAACCCTGAGATATATTTGAGGGACCTGTGGTGGCTATCATGTCTATCTGCATCTAGCAGTCACTGCTTGGACACGAGCAGAAGGTTGTTTTGGCCACGAAGTCAGGCAAGTGCAGATAAGGATTTCCTAGGACTGTGAGTGACACAGGTTAGTGACCTGTGCGTGTCCTGGGTTCATGACCAAAGAAGTTATCACTCAGAATGAGAAGCAAATAGTTAAACAACAAATATTTTCAACATATCTACATTTTCTGGCGAGTAAAAGAAATGTAGCCTGAAACAGAAGAAGGAATTTAACTATTACTTGTAATTTATTTATTTAACCAGACAACTTCTGATTTTTCAAAATTGACTCAGCATTTTCTTAGCTCCTAGGAACTTCATAATCCAAATGAAGAATAGTAGCCAGGAAGGAATTAGTAAATGCCTCACTGTCCCTCAAACTTACTATTCCTGCAGTTGTTTGTCATTCATGCAAATCCTGACTTTTCTGTCCTAAATGAATCCTGTTTTGTTCCTTGACTCTCTAGGGAAGATCAGGCAAGAGCAGTGAGTGGGAGAATCGCATATTCATCATCTGATTTGTACATCTTTTCTTTTCTCCCCCAAATTTCTGAGAAATCCCTGGAACTTGCTAGTGTGCATTCTGCAAAGTTGCCCATCTTTGTGAATCCCTTTTCAGCTGGCAAAAAGCTCTAACACGTGGTCCATATTCCATGTCAGTGACTCCTTTTATCATTACCGGTGTGTAAAAACACTTGCTGTATGAATTGCCTGTCTCTTTTCAAGGGGGGTGGATGTGTAGAGAGTGTTGGAAAAATCCAGTGAGGCCTGAGGTCATCTAAACAGCTCGATGTAACGTGAGCAGCTGTTGATGAAACGTGGTTCAATCAGTAACATTTCAACTTTTGTTTTATGTATTATATTTCAAATTAAATAGGGCAGTATAAAACAATCCACAAGTTGAATTTAGGATTGGGCTGTGTCATTTTTTTAGTGTTTGTCTGTAGTCTTTGATATCACTCACTTCTTAATCTTCTTTTCCATCTGTGTTGTTAACTGTGGGTTGCAGTAAACTGATATCTCTCTCTCAAAATCCTTTTCTAAGACTTTTTTTTCTTTCTTTTTTTTTTAAAAAAACCTAAATCCTACCCCTGCAGTCAATATCCCACAAGCTATTTACATATATTACAAAATCTTTAAGGAGGTATGTTTAGATAGAGTGAGGCATATTGAAGATTCCATGACATGACCCTGTCAAACTCCTTGACCAAGAACTTTATGCATAAGTCTTGATTTTTATTTTCTTAGTGGATGGAGCATTGCTTTTGGATCATTAACCCTTGCCATATTTCCTCAGAGAACTTAACGCTTAGACTTTCTGAATTTTCAAGTCCTGAACTTGCTCTCTTGTGTAGGCTGTACTCCTCACTCCCCAAAATCACCTCTAAACTTCACAGTTTTCTGGAAAACTACTGTACCAGCTTATGTGAAAGTAGGAATGTTACTAATAAGTCACAGCATTGCTTATGTCACCAGACAGCGGGACATAGTCATCCCTCCTTCTGCCAGACTCCTAAATGCAGGGCAGAGAAACTGCAACCCACCTGGGGAATTAGAAAGATGTTTGAAATGTGCCGCAATGGAGCAGGGTGATTCTGTGAGTTACTGTTGAAAGCATAGAGTAAACGCAACTCAGCCTGAATGCATGGGTCCTTACAGAAGCACAAGAAGTAGGAAAGCAGGACTGGAGGAAGCATCGCTGCTCGAGAGCAGCTAGAACACTGCAGGAAGAAAAGGAGGAGCTCCAGAAGGTGAAATCTGCAAAGCTGCTTATCTATGTGGTGTTTCTCACCTACTTTGTATGCGTGAAAACAAGCATATTTTCTTGCTAACGTTGTGGAAGCATCAAAATTTTCAGCTCCTGTCTGTTGAGAAAAGCTTTTACCGGATGTTCTGAATTTTTGTTGTTAATATACTGTGTGTTGTGATCACGATAGTGCACAGAAGTTTAAACAAACAACCCCCTCCAAATCTCCTCCCCTAAGAAAACAAAAATCCCAGACCATGATGATAAAATAGTTGATCATACTGATTTGAATACCATATTCAATTACTTTCCATTAAGATTTCCAGCAACGTCTTGTCAGCTTGGCTCTTACTCTGTTTTTGCCTGCCATTACAAACAACACTGATCCACAAATTTGGTATAGTCTCCAAGTAAAGGGAGGGAAAAAGGATTTCGTAAACATTCTATCCAGATTGCTTTTTAACATTAAGATTCATTCTTCAAAAGGTGATTGTACTCTAGTGTTCGAAGAAAAAAATATTGCAGTCTTTTTATTCTAAATAATTCTACAAGTTAAAAGCAAATGTAGTGTAAGGGTACGTGCTAAAGGTAGGTGGATGCTACTAAAAAGTGAAACCAGAATCATTAATATGTGAACACAAGTAAAATGAGTTCATAGAATCATAGAACGGTTTGGGCTGGAAGGGACCTTAAAGATCACCTAGTTCCAACCCCCCTGCCATGGGCAGGGACACCTCCCACTAGACCAGCTCACACAAAGCCCCATCCAGCCTGGCCTTGAACACTTCCAAGGATGGGGCATCCACAGCTTCTCTGGGCAACCTGTTCCAGTGCCTCACCACCCTCACAGTAAAGAATTTCTTCATAATATCTAATCTAAATCGACTCTTTTTCAGTTACCCCTTGTCCTATCACTACATACCCTGATGAAAGAGTCCCTCCCCATCGTTCCTGTAGGCCCCCTTTAGGTACTGGAAGGCTGTTATAAGGTCTCCCCAGAGTCTTCTCTTCTCCAGGCTGAACAACCCCAACTCTCTCAGTCTGCCTTCATAGGAGAGGTGCGCCAGCCCTCTGATCATCTTTCTGGCCCTCCTCTGGACTCACTCCAACAGGTCCTTATGTTGGGGGCTCCAGAGCTGGACACAGAACTCCAGGTGGGATCTCAGGAGAGTGGAGTAGAGGTGCAGAATCGACTCCCTTGACCTGCTGGCCACGCTGCTTTTGATGCAGCCCAGGATGTGGTTGGCTTTCTGGGCTGTGCGTGCACATTGCCAGCTCATGTTGAGCTTCTCATCAACCAACACCCCCAAGTCTTTCTCCTCAGGGCTGCTCACAATGCATTTTCTGCCCAGCCTGTATTTGTGCTTTGGATTGCCCTGACGCACGTGTGCGGATTCTTTGCAAAAGACAGTGATTTCTTTGCTCTTGGTGCACATCCAAGTGGAAAAGAGATTGGAATGTGAAGAGATTTAGCTTTTTCATCACTTGCTTTTGTATACAGACCACGCACATATATGATGGATAGGTATCCTGTAAGTCTCAAACTTTCTGAAAGGCAACAGAATTCCAGCAGATACAAAGTCAGTAAGTAAACAGAGAGTGCTGTCAGCCCTTCGTTCATTTAACCTAAACCAGAAAAGAGATAAGGGCAGACATGAGGTCACATTTTGCCTTTTAAGGTAAATAATCTGTGTCAGCTTCCCAAGGCTTTCCATCTCAACAGTGATAAACGCGGTCTGTATATAGGGCTGGATCCATCATGCTTTATTCCTGTGAGAACCCCCACTGTGTGCGGTGCGACTCGGTCTGTGCATGTGGTGTGGGGAGGGAGGACGAATAGTGTGTAAAGTGCATTACATCTGCATAACTTTTGAAGATTTTAGATTGGTCAAATACATATACTCTGGTGCTAATGGAAACAGAGATCACTTATCACCATATCTAAGGAATTAGAAATGTATATTCATGACTCCCTGTTACCCAAATAGGATGTCCATCATTCTGCATTAATGACATAGCGTTATTCTACTCATTTCATTTTTCTTTATGTTTTACCCAGCTGAATAGCTCAGTGCTGCCATGGGGTCCTGTATCGTATGGCAGACTTTGCCTTTTGAACTGCCTACATCACAGTTTTCTGCAGCTCCCTATCTCCACCGTCATTCCTTTTCTTTACTCTAAATGTTTCCAGGGAGGAGGAAAAGAAAGAAAGAAAAGATTTAAAAAAAAAAAAAAAAAAAAAAGGAGGGGGGGGAAAG
>VYZM01009177.1:317530-350044 GCA_013398915.1 Dromas ardeola
GGGAGGGAAAAAAAAAAAAAAAAAAATTTAAAAAAAAAAAAAAAAAGAAAGGAGGGGGGAGAAAGAGACTGCTGTGGAAAAATAAAAGTTTGAAAGAAAACCAGAATGAATGCTTCACTTGTTGGCTTTTAGCACAATTACCATACCTTAGGAAATATGCAGGGAATAGTTAATTATGACTAAATGAGCTCCTTTTAGAGTTCGTGGCAGGCCCCAGCATCCAACTGTCAGTGTTGTGAAAGATATTGAATTGGAAGGCTGGTCTCCCTGTCAGCCGGTGGGATGGTCTGCCGGAGTAAAATAGACAGTGAAAAGATAGCTGGGTTAGAGTAGCCTCAGCAAGGGAAACACGTATAGCATTTGCATACTTCTCCTGCAAAGGGGGTTTAATCCGAAGAAAGGAGGAGATTTCGGTATTGTCAGCCAAGGCTTTGTTCAGGGTGAAGAGCAGAAGGAAATCTGATGAAGGGGCCTTTCTGCAGCCCTTGCTCACAGACTGGAGGTTGTTCTAGTAAAGTTATGTACTTTGGGATTGTTTACACACTATTGTCTGCTTGAAGATCTTCTAAACTGAAAGACAAATTATTCCTCTTTGCTAACACAAAAGCAGAGAATTTGTGTGGTAAAAATGACTTGCACTGCAAAACTGAACAAGTTCTTTTCATTATCTGCACAAAATACCCTAAAGTTCCTTTTTTGGTGTAGACAGAGTTCCCTGATGCTTCTCGGCTGAACTCATATATCACAAAATGTTTTCAGACTAGGAGAAAAACAGGAGAATTATGTTCTCAAAGGGGAGAGAGCAGAAAAATCAGATACCCTTCAGGCTTAAGGCAGCCAAATTCTTGCTGCCTCCTCCAAAACAGTTCTTTGTTAAGCAAATAGATGGTTTCCTGACAACTAAAAACAGTGGTTTAAAATTTAGTTGGGATAAAGGATTGTGCCTCTACTAAGATCTTTTCTGCACTTTCTGATTTTTTTCTTCACCTGAAAGATGAGCCAGAAGCCCCAAACTAAACCTCTTTTGTAGATATTCTGTAGCAGACCCAGTCCATTCCTTAGAACTTTTCCAGATAAAATAAGTGATTTGTGTTTCAAAAACAGAACCTATTTAAAAGTGTTGGCAGACAAATTACTCCTCCTTGGACTGACTATATGCTTACAGTGTATACTACCACCTTCCAAGGTTTTCACATGGGAGAAAATGCATCATCTCGGGGATGTGATTAATATTTAGGGACCAAATAGCCATATAACAGTATAGCACCTGAAATAGATGGCTTTTGCTTTTTGTTGCTGCAAGTTTTCTGTGATTGCCATAGTCATAATGATTATAGTGTCTAATTATTTATGTGAATCACACTAAAGATCTTATTACTTGTGGAAATATTTATATAATATTATAAAATTTGTTCTGTAAATGTGTCTGTACATACATAGCTCATTTTCTCATCAGCTTTGTAGCTAATAGTCATTGTAAAGCAACATATGGTTCCCTGTCATGCTTTGTGAGTGTAAAGGTCAACAAAGTCCTTGCTTGAGTATAGCTTGAATTTTCTATAATAAAAATGAGTACTATCTTTAAGGCTTGGTCAAATTCTGGGAAAGGAGATGAAGCAATTTCTAAGATACCGAAGAATATGAGGTTGGATATATCTGTATGGATATATTTATGTTCACTCTGCAGTTGTTTAATAGTTATAATTAAGGAAAAAAATTACAATCCTCTTGATATTAATAAATGACTTTGAGTGACACATACAATGAAATTTGGCTCTCAGTTGTACATGCTGTGACTTGTCTGGGTTTTTTTTTTTAACCTCAGATGCTTCCTTATGCTCACTCAGAGTCAGACATGGGTGTTTCAGCTCAATTTTTGCTCAGCTATGATAAATGTGAATCATTAAATACTTAATCATCTATTAGCCTTGTTTGCTTCCACGTGGTTGTCATAAAACCTTGCAGAAACACCAGGCAGAAACAAGTCTGCGCAGGACGGGCTATAGGGCAGCCGGGCACCTCCGGTCTTCAGAGTGTTGATGCAACTTAAAAATCAAGTGCCAGAAAGGAGAGGTAGTTGATGGAAAACGTGCTGTCTCCAGTTGCTTGCTAAGCATTATCTGCCATCTAGACTCAAGAAAAGCCTGAATGAATTTCAGCATCTGCCTTTCTGTACCACCCTAGAGAAAACTGGAAGAGGAGATCAAATTTTGGCCGAAAACGGGAGCTGAATTGAGGCATCAGCTGGCACTCAATGTGCAGTTCACACCTTCTCTTATTAGTTTAATTTATTCCTTAAAGTGTTTACACTTTTCCTCCTGATGTAAGTAGTAGAAAATAAGGTATGGTGTGTTATGAGAGTTATTTACCAAATGGTATTCACTGCTGGGAAACATAGCAGTGGTATCCATTAAAGTAGTTTTTGACTTCCTACAGAGACAAATAGACAGCTTGAATCCAACCTGGGTATAATGTCGTATGCAATTTCGAAACAGTAACTTATATATTAACTCATAAGTTTTTATTGCTTCATAAGAAAATGATAACATCCTCCTATGGTTCTTGCCTCCTTAAGGAAAGAAACTGACGTGCCTTTTTCACATGCTGGCCATCTTTGTGCAGCCTTCACTGGTTATAAAGAACTCATACTCCAAAACACAGTGTTGGGAAAACAAAGGGCAGACCGCGGTAGTAATAAACATGTCATTTAAACCTTACAGGAAAGTGAATGTGGTTTATTCAAACATCCTTCCAAAGAATAGGTAATGATAATATTTTAGTAACACAAAGAGGGGGATCTCCTAATGCTCCAATTCCTGGGCTTCGTTCCTACTGAAGGCAGCAAGCGCTGCACATACAGATCCAGAGGGCTCAGTATCTCGAAGAGCATCTAATATGGAGTTGAACAGTTTTAAAAAATAGGAACCAGGCTCACTCCAACGCTTACAGTCTGCGCGTAATGAAGTAATGTTTTCACTTTTCATCTCTTCCTTTTTGTTTTGCGGTAACGGTGCAGTCTCCAATTAGAAATTGCCCTTTGTTAGCAGTAGTCGATGACGCCTCGTCCTGGTTTGCGTTTTTCCTGTGAGAAGCGTGTCAGAATTTGGGGGAACTAAATATACTCCTTTGTTGGCGAGCTTGTCAAGCACCGCGCTGTGTTCGCTTTCCCACCAGGAAGGTCAGGCCGCTGGGGGGCCGCTCTATTTTCTGCAATGATCCCTACTGTCTGTCCATGCTGTCTGACAGATTGAAACAGTTGTCTGTGTCACTGCTTTCAATGCTTTTTAAATGCCTCACTTTCCATGAAAGACGTAAAATATGTAGGCAGTGGGGGGGGGGGGAATGTAAAAGGAACTATACTTTTTTTCCTGTGTAAAGAAGTACTGGGTTTTCTTTTCTAAAGTAAACTTAATTTTGTTTAAAATATGTTTATAATCTGACTTAGGAAAAAAAAAGAGCTGATCTGGAAGAATAGGTAGATCACAGCTTACATATTCTGTTTCTGAAACCTCATTTTAAAATGAGGGTAATAAAATTATTAAACACACACTCATTCAGTAGCTGAAGTGAAATAGTAAGTTTACTTTGTTCACTTATATTTCAGTTTAATATATTTTGATCTGAGGTATGTATAATGCCTGAAGAAATTGGTACTGTGCTGAGCCTTCAATACTCTCCAGATAATTGAACTAATTAAATCTTTACCAACATTAACACAACTCCAGCATTTCTTGGACAGTGGTTAATTATTGCAGGAACATGGCAAGCTTAAACTAAACAGATGAAAATAGAGTCCTGTGGAATGGGTATTGAGTTTATTCTTTATTCATCTTTTGATAAGGTTTAATTAAAACTGCCTCTCTCCATTGTGGTGAGAATGAATGTGCTTGTTTTCTTAGTGAAAGCCAAATTATTCACTTCAGCCATGGTTCAATAATCAAAGCCTTTGCAAAGTTTTGGGTTATATTGTAGCTGTGGAGATATAATTGCTGCAATTCTCTGTGAAGGCTTTATCTTTTTATTACATTTTCTTTTATTTTTTTTTAATTTATTTAGAAAGAAAATTAGAGCATCCATTTTCTGATTCACCATTTTAATGTGCTTTAAGCAGGGCATTTTTGTAAACAGACTGAGCTGTTGAAAATCAAATTTAAAATTAAAGATTTTTTTTTTATAACTGGAGTGCAAAAACTCTTTTAAAAACAAATCTAAATTCCGGTGTTTTAGAGTAATGCACAAAGTAAAACCTAAGCATATATCAAAAGCTATCCTTAATAACTGTTGAATATTAATAAAGGAATGGTCATTTCTTTTTATAACAGTAACAGTAGGGAGGTTATGGTGACTCACCATGCTTGTACAGTGGCTAATTACTCACTGGGCAAAAATTGTTGAAAGAAACGGTGCCACCTCATAGTGCTATAAGATGGAACTTCGTAAAGTTGCTAGAGCTACCTAACCGTGTGTATGAAGTGCAAACTGCAGCAACAGGAATATGATGGAGAAAGCAAATCCTTGGAAATGGCGTGAAATTTTGAGCAAGAGCAATGGGGTACAACTGAAGGAAAAGGAGAAGAGCCTGTGACCGGGTATGCATGCATGCAGACTGGTATCACGACTTGACTTTCCACTTGGAAAGCTGTAAGCTGTAGAATCGAGCTTCAACTTTTAAGTATAAGCTCCTCTTGCAAATCCACGTACATTCATTGAGAAATGACACAGCAAGTAAAAAATGGATCAGTGTTCATTTAAAAAAAAGTTTACCACTCTCTTTTCATACAGTTCTGCAGGTGACTTGGGCCACCAAAAGGTCATCAAAGGAGTTGCACAATTTTATTTGTGTTCTGGTTGCTCATTTTAGCGTGTTTTGGAATGACGTCCTGGCAGAACATTGGTTTTCTGTTAGACTTCTGCTTTCCCATTTATGAAATATTAATTTCACTTTCTGTGGCTTATCATAAGCAACTGTGACATTGTTCTGTCTTGGGCTTGCGTTGTCATGAGGGGATTCCAGCCTGGCACAGTGGTTTTGATTTAAGGGAGGAAAAAGTGTTTGCTTCAGGGTTTTTTTGATTTCTTGGATTGTTTCTCTTACAGTGAATTTCATTGGGCAATAAAAAATTTAAGACCGTGAGTCAAATCCTGTGCCAAAGGAGAAAATAATATGAGCAGGGAGAACTCTTAAGTTCAAGAGACTTAACTGGTAGCTCTTCCTCCTTTTGAGTGATAGTCAGTAGCGTGCTGGGTGCACATCAAGTGAATCCAGAGCTATTTGGAGTCACCGGCCAAAGGATCATCTGCTGGGAAGTTGCAGTCAGATCTATAGAAACGCGTTACCCATGCTCTTTGTCATGAAGCAATAGCATTTGTGTCCCAGCTGACCTCTGTAAAGATTCTGTAAGTGCAGCCTTTTATTTAGTTTTTACGCTGAAGTCAAGATTTGCTCTGTTGTGTTTCTTGGTGTATGGGAATGTACCTCGGTCTGGAAGTGGGGGAACACTGTGTGTTGGCCTTGCCTTGAGTGCGTGCTTATGGACAGTCCTAGTCTCATGGTGAAAGGTGTATTCTACTTTCCTGCTGACAGAGTAGCAGAGTCATTAGAAATCCAAAATATGTTAAATTAGGTCATCTCTGAGACCAGACATTCCCTTTCAGTTTTTTTCTCAATAGACCTTTCCTATTTTGTGAAATTTATTTTTATTCTGCATAAAGAAACTAGATATGGCAGAACTGTAATTTGGCTGAGTTCCTTTCTGCTACCTTTTGTCTTTCAAAGCGCTGAAAGTCTGTTATTCTAGGAAATAGATTTCTTAATGATTTGAAGGGCTTTAATCTATTTTTGCATTAATTTCACTCTGTTAGAGGTGTTGTATGTTTGTTGCACGTAGAGATTTTCCAGCATTTACTACAATTAGGCTGTGGTTCCACAGCCATTGAGGTGGCGTCTGTGCACTCCTCCTGTGTCAGCAGCAGAAATTTGATCTGGATGAGGAATGGACACTGGATCTCATTTATGGAGAGTACAGTGGCTCCATGCTGATTACTAGGAATCACCATAAAGCCTGCTGGTTCGAGATTAACCCATCAGATTTTTTTTATCAGATTTGAGTTAGATTGTACTGGGTCAGCATGATTTTCACTTGGTCATAGGAGGTGTAACGCTGGATTTATAGCCTTGTCACACATACTTCTGTCAATCAGATTTTCCTGAATTCTTAACTGAAAAACTATCTTCTAATACTTGGTAACATTAAAATAATTTTGCTGGGTAATTTATTTTTAAACGGTGATAATAATCTTGAATTAGATAGGAAAAACCTGATGTCCTGGAAATGAGAAGGGTTTCTGGCTGGGGTTGCTGAAAAAACTGCTTGCTCAAGAGATTGTAATCTAATCTGAGTGGATTGAAAGATTTGAAAATGTCTTCTTTAAATGTGAAGAGATTGTTGCATGTTAATTATTTATTAATTCATGTGGGTTAATACCCATTAGCATTTTTGAATATGGGCTATGCTGCACTCTGACAGCTTTGCATATCAACCCTACAGATGTCTTAATTTAGTGAGATTCTTAAGCACTTGGCTAATACCAGGCATACACCAAAATGTGTGCAAATGTGTTTATTAAGGAGCTTCCCAGCCCTCCCCCAGTAGCCATGAGGTAAAGTGTGCCTTCTGAGGTCCAAGACAACAGACCGGATTGTCATGACTTTTGACTACATTAATTCATTTTGACACAATACAATTTATTTATTTTTTTTCCAAATGATGAGACTCCTTTGTGTTTCTTAAAATTGCTACGTAAGCAAGAATAATTCTGCTTGCTTCCTTGTGTTTTTATTTGGCATAAAATCTACAGAAATGCAAAAAGGTGATTTCCCTAAAAGCATGCCTGTGTGTAATTTACAGGGCTGCCACAAAGAAATCCTAAAGACTTATACGTACATGACTATTATTAACTTGCCTCCGGACGCAACATTTACATGGTAATAAGTTGTCATCTTTATGTTATCAAGTACTACTTGAACCAATTCAATCTCATGTTTTCTTTTCTTTATAGTTACAATGTCATGACGATCAGTCTTTCGTATTCATTCTTCTTAGGAAGTTCTTCATGATCTGCAGAATGTGGCTGGTCACTTGCCTGAAGCGGAGAATAAGGTTTTGACATCACAGTGTTTAAAAATTTGCCACATTTTTGTCTCTAGAACTTTTGGTCTTTCTTTAGGAATGTGTTCTCTGTATTATGGAAGAGCAATCGCATTATTTTACATTCATCTTAAGATGTGGCTCCCCTAGCTCAGAATAAGGCTAAGTTCAGTTATGCTAAGTACCATGCAATCGTATATTAAATAATATCTTTCATGCAAAGATCTCAGGCCATGTGTTCAGCTTTGCAGGCTGCTACACCCGTCTGCATAAAAGCTGCATTTATTCAGGTGACTGGCTGGCCTTTCCATTCGGGATTCATTCTTTGCCTGTTCAATGATACTTAAATGCTCCAATCATATTAATTTGTAGATGGGAGTCTTGAGTAATTATTGAATTGCTATAATCTTACAAGAAATTCTAGGTGCCTTACACAGGCAGATAGGAAAATAGAATAGTGCTTTAGGAGAAATGTTAATTAATGCACAATTTCAGATAACCCTATGAATGCATATTATTGATAGAAATACCATCATTCTGAAGAACTAAAAACTGAGACAGAAGTAAATAACTAGCGTTTATTGAACTTTCTTAACTCTAATTATTTGCACAGTGCAACAAAAATGTAACCAAATGAAGCATTTTTGGGGGGCTAGAAAATACTGCTTCTAGGTCCCCACTGTAAAGCCTTTACTGCTCCTTCAGTGAAAGGAGTCAAGGCCCAAGCCTGTACGCTGATGCCGAGAAGAACTGCTGTGATGAGCATGAGAGGTGGTCGAGGGGAAGAATTCGGTCCACTTCTTGAGAACGCTGTCAAAAATGTCCTTGTATCTATAGAAGACAAGGTAGCACAGACTCTGTTAACTGCTATGTTAAATAGGCTGTATTTACTGTTTTAAATATATTGGGCTTGATTCCTCTGAACCAGGAAAGAGTGAGTGAGGCCGTTTTAGAAAGATTCAAGAACCGTAAGCCAGTAACCAAGGAAGATGTGTACAAAGCTTGAGTAAAAACAGAATACACAAGCATACCTCTGATTAACTCATTATAGAGAGTCACAATTAGGATATCCACTCCATTGCCTCTAGTCTTTATTATTGCAGATATTCCAGTCTTTACCTCTGAATATATCTGATGGGCAGCTGGCCAGTAAAATAATCCTAAAAAGCTTTCAAATTCAGGATGCTTCGGGTAAGTTTGGAGGTTTTCCCCAAGAAAATGACCAGAATGCTTGGTACTCAGACTGAGGAGCTGCCTTGCCAGTTATGCACAGAGCATTGCTGGGAAAAAAAATAATAAAAAGAACCCCAAACAAGTAAAAGAAAGATCCCATTCAAGTGAAGATGCATTCATTCATGGAAGAGCTGGGTAGTTCAAAATGAACTGGCATGTGCGAACTAACATGATACCATGCAGCTATCTCTGATTACCATCACCCGTCACAAAGGGGCAGAATCTATTAGAGATAAGCAAATATAATGAGAGAAAAAGGCATAGAAAGGAAAATGACCTTGTGATAAACTCGGATGCAGAGTAGGCCTTACCAAAGGAACAGGGCACAACAGCCTCTCAAATTCAGAAGCAGAGAAGACATGTATCCGACATACTTTGGAGGGTGCTTGACAGAGGACTTCTTAAATGACAAGGCTGCATAGTTTACTGTCACATGAAACTTACTGTACAGGTTTGTCTGAGTGATCTGGCATTAAAGGGATTCAAAAGATTGTTTCTCTGAGTGTAGATAAACTATGTTCTTGAACACATCTTGAAACCTTTCACTAATTTTTAATGGTCCTCAAGCCAAGAACTGGCATTCCCCCCATCCCCCACCAAATCTGCAGATACTATTTTCTTAATGAAAGGAATCCAGAAGTGGGAGTTAAACCTTTCCACATTCCTTTGGGTTTTATACAATCTTTCATCATCCCAAGGAAATCGAGTACTCTAAGTGAAGAATCAAATCTCAAAGCACTGCACGAGTAAATGAAAGCTTTTTTGCACACTAGGGACCTTTTCATCATAGTTTTGTGTTTCAGGGGATTTCACAACCTTTACTTGAGGGAAACAAATATTCAAATCCCAGTTAGACCAGAACAGAGGAAATATGCCAGGTTCAATTACCACTGGAGTTATCAGCCTATGAGATTTTTTCCATTTATATCTTCACCACCTTTTTCACGAAGTTCTGTATAAACTGTTCCTGGGATGTGGGAGCACAGAAGGGGAGTGACTACTTTGAAACTAATCAGAAGAAAGGATCTGCTAGAAGTCTCAGAAAGTGCTGGAATCCTGAGCAGCACGTTTCAGATGAAGTCTAACACTAATGGTTTTTAAAATCTTCATTCCTATGAATTTTCTGGATGTGACAATCTACCTGCATGTACAGATACATATCGTCAATCTTTTTTCAAGACAGTGAATTTGCAAGAACCATTTCTCTATTTTTTATTATTATCTTGGACTAGATGAAATATATGAAAAGCATAGTTTACTACTTGGTGCTGAATGTCATTCACACTCAAAGAATAAGAGGAGACAATTTATTATCCATTAAAAACAAAATCAAATGAGCAGAAAAGACTTTTGAGATATTTTATATGTATAGAAATGCCACAATAGAAGTGGTGATGTCCCTGGATATGTAACATCTATGGATGATGATGGCCAAAGAACAAATTTGGTAGTATGGACTGTATTTTCTGTGGTTCCTCTGTTGTTTGCAGCTGGTGCAGTGTAACAGTATTTTTCTCACTGTGGCATGGACTATGGATTTTCTGGCTATTTGCAGCTCTGTGTAATCTGCTGACTGCATGTGGTATGTGGATAGCTTTGACATTTTCAAATAAGTAGTATTCTAGGGTCTGTGTAGCTTCAGGGACTTCTGACATATTTTATCTATTTCTTTGTCCTTGGGGATTGATAGATGGGAATGCGATTAGCTCCCATGCTTATTAGCTCTCCTGCTAAACCTGCCCCCAGTCTCTAACATTTTTTGGAATACCCTGTCTACAAGATATTGCAGCCAGCTGTAGTGCATTGTGTCCTCGTTCCTGAGGTATACTGTGTCCTTGTTTCTGAAGTACTGCTGAGTACTGTAGTATTGGTTTTCCTGTTTCCTTTCCTCCTCTTTGCTATCTGCTGTGACTTCCTCTGGTAGGTGAGGTGGACTTTTTCTCGGTCTCGAGCTCCGTCTCTGTACACAAAGGGAAATGCATTGGGAGAAAAAGTTGACAGTTGCTGAAAATTGCAAAGAATACTTCTACTCAACATTTTTTTTTTGCCTTTGCTGCATATAATGGGACTCAGATTTTTACTAAAATAATCCAAGGGTTGAATTAAATCACTGACATTGCCTGCTTTAAAGAGGTAAAAAAAAGTCATCTCAGGAAATCAGATGTGCAGCACAGTGGGAGGGTAGACCCAGTCCCCATTTGTGCAAGAAATGCGAGTGCGGATTCTTCTCACACTTACTGCAGGACAGGGAGGAAAAGCTCTACTGAAGTCAGTGAAGTTGCACCAGTTTAAAAATAACATGAGGTGAGAAACGAATCAAGCCCCAGGGTGTTTCAAAGCTATGTGCTGAATCACTGAATCATAGAAAATAGGGCAGGAAGAGCCTTGAGAGGTCATCTAGTCTATCCTGCCTTCCCCAAGGCAGGATCAGCTGTATCTGTGTCATTCTGACAGATGTTTGACTAACTTGTTTTTAAAAACATCCAGTAATAGCAATTCCACCACCTCCTCCGGGCAGCCTGTTCCAGAGCTTTGTTACCCTTACTGTTAGACATCAAGAAAGACTTTCCAAGCTTGGCTGCGCCTGCTGCAGTTCGGGTCTATAGTTACTTCTCCTATTTACCACAGACATGGAGAACAGTTGAATTTGCAAAAGCCATTTTAAATATATAAACACTTCAGTGTTACTGTCTGTAGATTATAAAGTGACTTTTTTTTCAGTCTTGATATTTTGCCTTTTTGAACTCTGTAGGTCAGAGGTGGAGGACAGAGGGTTTGTTTGGGATTTAGGAGAGAAAGACAGACTGAGGATTGAAGTTACAAATGAAGAGGCAAATTCCCACCCAGCAGTGGGATGGGTGACTTCTCTTTGGACAAGTGAGTGGATACTCTTCCAGTAGAAGAAATAGTTTAACAATATAGACCTATAGTAAAATCACCATTTTCAGGGGTGTTTATATCAGGAGAGATTTTGACCTTAGGGCTTTTAGCAAACAACTTGAATAGGGTAAAATGGTCTGTAGGATTACATTCAACACCACTCTAAATCCCTCTGTGATGGCTGTCCTCCAGATCAAGGCCATTATTTCATAATAGTCTCATTAAGCGACAGTGATTGTCCACCAAGAGCGTACAGGCATATGAGATTCAACTCACATTGTTACGTAGCTGCTCTGAAATAGGTTCACATCTGACACTATTTGGCTTATTGCAAGAATAATTCCTGAGACTGAGTCTTTGATGGTACATGGTGATGGTTCTCTTCAAATACAGGAGAAAAATGTTATTTCAGGCAAAAGTTTGATTGTGCAAAATTAAAGTTTTTAATATGTAGGTGTGGGCCTTATTTGTATTATCAAATTATCCTGATTTATCATCCGGCTTCATGTTAGGGATTATTACCCTGCCATCAAAGAAGCATATGGGTAAAGCTTGCCTAGTAAAACTGGTAGCAGTCTGTAGTGACCATCTTTGCATTGCCAGTAACTTCAGGTATGTTTGGATCTATCTTCAGGCTTTTCAGCACAGTTCAGGAAAATGGGTAGCCCAGTGTATACTATTAAGCTAAAAACTTATTGGAAATGGGTCACAGTAACAAGTGAGTTTTGGAGCAGATTGGCCCTGATTCTCAAGCTAAAATATACCAGCTTAGCCCCGTGCCTTTATCTAATCCTCCTTCTTACTAATTAATGCAATGAAAATACCATCCAGAAAATTTAGCAGTTTAAACCTGTCACTTACGTTTACTCTCTGCTTAATGTAAAATGGTGTCATTTTTTTTAAAGGAATAGTAAACCTTTTGAATGTCAAACAGATTGTACTACCAAGATACGTCAGTGCAGGCTGTACAGAATACTTTGTTGTGTCCGGTCTGTAATGTAAGCTAGCATTCAAAGGACAATATTAACCATGAGGTTTTCTTCATTTTTATTAAAACCCTATATCAAGAGGGTATTTTTTACAAACTGCGCATCATTATATTGAAAATAAGCTTACAACTTGGAAGAGATTTTGTAATTCTCCGCCGTTACGTCCATTTTGCTCCATGTGCGTTTTTCTTCTTGTTGACCCTAGCGTACAAATCTGTAATGAAAAAAATTGATTGACTCTTAGACTAGGGGATTGCAATGGCGTGATTTCACGCTCAGTTGTTGGCTAACAAGGCTCTGTAGTTTTTATTTAGAGAGGCCCAGTTGCAAAAAAAATGAAGAATTGTGTTAGTCCCAGCTGCCAAGGTTACAGAGCAAGCGGCTTAGAGGGCTCTGGGGTTCCAGGCGAGAGAGGGATTGTCTCTGCCCAGCAGGTAAGAGATAGAGCTAGACAAAAGCTCTTGTGCGCAAGATGCTGACTGACCCCAGCAATTCATAAATCCAAAAAATTACAACATTCTCTGCTTATCAGTAAATGGAGGAGACACTCAGCTGTGTAATTAACCCTTTGAATGTTACGGCCATGGTGCAGCCAGCTTGTTTGAAACATGCATACCCTTTCCTGAATGCCTCCCTCATTATATCCTGGGGATATATTGGGTGCTCAAGGTACACTCATACTGCTGGCAGTCTGTTGTATATTATACGTAAATACTTAACGTATTTCATATATCCATTCTAAGGATTGCTTTTGCATTGTTCTTACATTTTGTGTTTAATTGTTTATAATATATCTTCCCATGTGTCACCTAAAACATACTGAATTCTCTGAGCTGGTTTAGCTGCTTCAGGTGGAGATCAGAGAATATATGAAAGGAAAGTCGCCCAGATGCCCAGCCCTTACATGGCACAGTTTCAGGCAGATCTCTGATTTTAATTGATGGAAACCTGCCCTAAAAAGTCAGCTGTCAGAGTTGCCCAGAAATTCTGAGTTTTCATTTTATCTACTCATAGGCTTTGTATGAGGCATCGAGTTATAGGTTGCAGATAGTTTTATATACTTAACCTATTTACCTTATGTTGTTTTATTAGTGTTCTGTTTTAATAATTTGCTTTTTTATAAGGCCCTGTGTGACTAATCCTCAAATTGTAAATACAAATTTGGAAGACCATCAAACTCTGCCTCTGCGTACACCACAAAAGTCGTTGCAGCTTTAAAAAGCAGTAGGAAAACAGCAGACAGCTACTGCAATAATGCCAAGCCAAGATGGAATAAGCAGACCCTTATAAACTGTTTCAAATTCTTCCTTTTCTTCTTTTTTAATGGAGCTGTGTTTTTTTTTAATCTCTGTAAGACAACAGCCTTATCAAGATATACCGCTTACTGTCTATTGTCAGGCAAACTTGTATATAGTGAGTGTATTTTTCCCCTGACCTGAGTTCATCCCTAAAAAGAATTCCACAGAATTCTTCAAAAGGTGCTCTCAAGGTTTCTTTGTGCACAGTCCTTCAGTCTAAGCAACAGCTAAGCTGTTAACTACAGAGCCAGTGGGAATATAGGAAAGCATGGATTTGTTCCTTCAGTCCGTCGTTGCTGCATGGAAGGAAATCCACAGGCACCTGGGCTATGTGTCCAAAGGCACTTTTGAGTGAAAAAGCTCCTCTTGGTGTTTGCTTTGCCCCAGCACCCCAGGAGGAATTACCGTCCTTTGCTTCTGCGTTCCCTGTGTGTCTCCTGCGTGTAGCTGTATATTACTAACCACGGCAAACTAAGAATATCCATTAACTTAAGCCAATATTCATACCCATTCGTTGCCTTCTTTTGTGGACTTTGTGATGTTTGGTAATCTTGGCTAAATTTAGTGGCCAATGTAACCAGCATTCTGTCTTTCAGATTTAGGATTAATGTCTTGATTTTCACTACACCTTAGTACTGTATTTTCTCCCACAACTGCTGACACTCACTCCGCCTTTACCTTCCAAATGTCATTTGGTGTTACCCAGATGCTGTTTTCCTGTAATTCCACTCTATCAAGATGCTGCTTTCTCATGCTGTTTGGGTCCAATTCTGACATGTGGAAAAGTACGTTTAGTGCAGCACGCTTCCCCCACCTCCCCGGGGTATCTGATCTGTCACGTGTACTTACTTGCTTGTATTTCATTATCACCTACTCTCCACATTTGCATTTATAAATCACATGTGAAACTCATTTGCAAATCTGCAGGCCTTTTTCTTCTGCAGTATCCTATACTGTAGTTAATATCCTTTAACATAAACTAAGCAACCGTTTTATTCTTAATATCACAGTTATAGGAGGTTTCCAGAGTGTGATTTATTTTTTTTCTTTTGAAGGCCTGCAAAACCATGTGAGTATTTTTAAGACCATTCTTAGAAATATGAAAAAAATTGCCATATTTTATTACAGTGAATGCTTGCCATATTCTGCTTTTGAAAGTAAAGCTACTTTTAAAAGGTATACATGCATAGCAGAAGTTCTTACGACCACAGACATTTCCATTTGTTTTATACTCGTGTCACTTAAAGTCAGCTGAAAGAATTTTAGAAAAATAGTTGCTTGGAAAGATTTGCATCATTACTGATATTTTTCAGGTCAAGTTCAAACCTTTATGCAAAATTTTTCAAGCACTAGAATGTATTGCTTACCCTATCGGATAAATAACCGTCTAGTTAGCTGAACAGAAACATCAGGCAGTATGTTATTTCTGATCCTGTGTTGCACAGCATATTGTTTTCCTTTTAATTAAATTGTTCCGTGGTGTTCTACCCTTAAGATTGTGTGCTTGCATTTCATTATCACTTGTTATTCAAACTTGCATCTCATCTGAAATTTGCAAACCTGGCAGGTTTTTTCCTATCTTTGTTATAAATTATTACTTTATTTCCCATATCATCTCTTAAGAGCGCAGCCTATTTTTAACGGTGTTTTCTCATGTGTAATGTTTCTCCAGCTCTGGATTCAGTCAACTTCGACTTCATTTCCCCCTACAAAGCTTGGTGGATCTCCATGATTTTATTACTTTTGATTTACTTTCCTTATGCAGCTTTCACCCTGATTTGCTGTTTTTCTCCTGCTGCCATAGAGCACTTCTGTTAAAAACTCCTCCTTCTGGTTCAAAATAAATGAAAAGGAAGGAAGTAATATGAGATTTATGGAGTGAAAAGTACACTGGTTTGTTTAAGAGGGGGCAAAAGTGTAGTTGGTTCCTGTCAGCAAAGAAAGAAGCTTCTAGCACATAGTAAGTTTTTATTTTATCCACTCTAAAAAGGCTAAGAAATCTGTACAGCTTGTAGCAATCTGTACAGCTTGTAACCAAGCTAGGTAAGAGTACAATGTATTCAGCTTCCTATCAAATTATTATTATTATTGTCTGTTTACAAAATGTTTAAGAAACTATCAGCCACTGCCATTCTGCCATTAAGCTACACAGTAAATTGCTTTGATATTTGGCTTGCTTGGTTCCTTCCCCATTTGCCTGGGATGAGAGTGGAAGTTGGTCCCATTTTTTTCTTAGTCCTGCCCTCCGTTCCCACCACGTGTGTTTATGGATACTTAAAATTACCCATGGAGAGATGGAGACAACAGCTGAAACCAAGACTCTGGCTAGAAGCTGCAGGAATCTCAAAGGGAGTCCTTGAGTGCTATTTCACCCTTCAAATACCGTTTCTTTGTACAAGATAAAAACTGTCTTGTGTGAAACCATCCTCAATCCATTTTGCATTCTGGCTTTGCCAGTTTATAAATCCAGCTGTGAAGTGTACGTCTTGAATGCATGCCCGTGTACACATACCTTTAAATATTAATTCTGAATTTACCAGTGCTGTATTTTTACACCCCCACTGCAGGCCCCTATGGAAAGACCACCATAGGAGCCAGCTGCGAGGGAGAGGACTGCGGGGGCCACGTATGCTGATTTAGCCCTCTTTCGGCATTGCTCCTGCGGGCTTGAGCTGCCCTGAAGCCCCAACAGAGCCTAAGGCTCTCCTCCTGTTACCCTGTCAGAGGGAAACCCACAGGGGTAGAAGAGAAGGCTCCAGGGAGACCTTATAGCAGCCTTCCAGTACTTAAAGGGGGCCTATAGGAGAGATGAGGAGGGACTCTTTATGAGGAAGTGTAGCCATAGGACGAGGGGTAACAGTTTTAAACTGAAAGAGGGGAAATTTAGATTAGATATTAGGAAGAAATTCTTTACTCTGAGCCTGGTGAGGCACAGGTTGCCCAGAGAAGTTGTGGATGCCCCATCCCTGGAAGTGTTCAAGGCCAGGCTGGATGAGGCTTTGAGCAGCCTGGTCTAGTGGGAGGTGTCCCTGCCCATGGCAGGGGGGTTGGAACTAGATGATCTTTAAGGTCCCTTCCAACTCTAACCATTCTGTGATATGATTCTAACATTATATCATATATATGATTCTAACAGGCAGATGCACTCTCTTCCACTAAGAGGAAAGTGCATTTTACATCTCCTGGGGCCAGTTTTGCTGAACGTGGTGTAGCAGAGCATGGAGGCAGGCATCTTTACAGTGAAAGCCTTCACCAGCCAGCTAAGAAGTGTACCATAGAGAGAGTTGTCCTTCTCCTGTTGAACGCAGAGGAGGAGTCAAATCCACAGTGTAGGAGTTCATGCCAAATGTCGTCTACCCATATACCAAGGAGCTGTCCTCCATGGAATCATCTTTTGCAGAGCCTTGGAGGCAAATTGGGTGATAAGTAGGAGGTGAGGAGAAATAATGGGTTTGCAGCTATGTGAACCAACCAGCCATTCTTCATTTCCTACAGGGTGGAAAGCAGGAGGAGGAGACTCTGCTCTCCAGAACAGTGTCCTCAGCTGTGCCAGTTTCTATGTGTAAGTCTGGCACAGGGAGTGAGAGCGGACTTGTATCTCTTCCGGTTTTACATGCTAAGTCCTCTTTCATTTGGCTTACAAGTTATTAGATGTTTTTCTGTTAAAAAATACCTTTTGGGAGAAGTATTCTTCATTAGGTCGTTAAGTGGCATGGAAACTCAAGATGAAAAGAAAGATTTTATAAATTAGCATTGTTAGGAGAGGATAAATCTTTAACCTTGATACAGAAAAGGGCACATGGTAGAAATATTTATTATAGCAAATACATCTAATTTAAAAATGACAAAGTAGATGGATAAAACCTGTCTGTGTAGAGCCAGATTGTAAAGATTAAGTATTTAAATGCACACCTCAGGGCTGCCAATAAAACTGGCAGTCACATTGCTTATCGGTGTCCTTATCCGTTTAAGGAAAATGCTTGTATAAAGTCTGCGAACACTTTATTTAATATTCAGCAAACATTATATGTTGGCAGTAGAAACAACATATTATAGGCTTGTGGTTTGAATTATGGTTATAGTGCAACACTGATCTTGCAGTCATTTGGCTATGGAGATAGCTTTCTCAAATGAAAAACAGCACCATTTTTTGACAAATATTATCTGGCACCTTTGCATTGCTGTTAACTGAAAACATAAAATACTTGCTCAGGTGTCAGGTTCACTGAAAAATATAGACTAACATTATGATGGTATCACGAGAGGAAATAGATGGGAATTTACGACTCACTCTCAGTTTCTCAAGTATTTTTTCCTGTCGGGGAGCCCCTAGAATTAAATAGCGGGTTTTTCCTTCATCACTTAATCTCTACTACTGTAACTGTGAGAAGCCTGGGCATGATGAGAATTTAACATGATCTGTCATCCGGAGCTATCTTTAACTCAGAGACTCTTCCATATATAGGAACATTTGCCTCAACCATTCTCATTGTACTGTCCTCGTGAGAGTATTTGTTGGGGTGGGAGGAGAGGAGGTATAACGGGAGAAAATATGTATAAAAAGCTTCTTCCCCAGCTTTGCCATATAAGTAAAAGAATTGACTTAAACTTTGTACATTATTTCTAAGAATTCTATCTTCAGCTTTCAATGTTTCACGTTCTTGAGAGTGTGGCTAAGCGTGCAGGCACCTCTGCGTGGTCGTACTCATCCAGCATCCCTGGCCGGGGAGATGCTGTGGATGCAGTTTGAGTCTCCTGCCTACACCGGAGAGCATCAGCCAGTCAGAAAAACACTGAAAGGACTGCTTTGCATCTGTGATGATGAAGGGTAATAGTTGGACATCTAAGGAGATCTGTTTCACACTAGTGGGCAATGTTTAATTAATATTGACAGATTTTCTTTTCTGCTGTCACAAATGACCAGAAGAGTTTTCATTGTTTGTAGAGTGCGGTAAGATGAGCATTTTTATCTACTATGGTAACTGCATGTTCTCGTCATAAAGTAGTATGTTTTACTGCAGAAAAATGCAGTCTGTAGGACGTGTTTATATTGAATCAAATCCCAGGATCAGGTATTTCCTAGTCATTATTATCAAGAAGTTAATGAGCTGCAACTCAAAAAGCATTGAAATTAAGCATTAGCATAAAAATATATACACTTAAGCATGAAATCTAGTCTAAGAATACCTGCAGATAACTACACTAGAACTTTAAAATAATGTTCTAGGCTTGAGGACTAAATTTCTCAAAAAGCCACTGAGTGAGCTCACTGGGCAGGTGGATTACCCCAGTACTTGCATAGCCTCAGGGTCTCAGGGTTAACTGCCTCCCAAACTAGAGTTTGCAAGGCTCCTACAAACATGAAAACATCCATATCGAGGCAGACTGAAAGTCCATTGAGATGAATATGTTGTCCCTGAGAGTTGCCATTGGCAAGCCGTAGGGAGGAGAGCAGAAGACGACAAATATATAACACTGTGTTCCCCGTCTGCCTCCCAAGAAATCTTTGGTGTAGAAACTACCAAAGATTAAATCTGGAGATTTCTAGCAGATGACATAACCACTCCCACATCCTCTTCCAAACCAACCTGTTTCTATTTCTTGTCTTCCTCTGACCCACTTAACACTCTGGGCTAAGCTTTTCCCCAGTACTTCCAATTCTGCAGGGAATTCTCTGTTTTTGAGAATAAAACCGTTTGTGGATAATTTTTTTCCCCTTAAAAATATAAGGATGGTAACATAAAATAGAACAAAACCAGCAGTACTGAGTGTTCATATCTATCATAAGTGTAGGGCACGTCCCTGAAAACACCTGAAATTTCATATGAAATAGTGACACTTTCACTGCTTTTCTGTAGGAACTGTATAATTACTGTTTTCTGATACTTTTTGTCTGTGTTAAACAAGAGAATAGAAGTTCCTCTGGACACACCTTCTCCTGTACTGAAAGAAAACAAGTAAAGTGTGTAAAACACGCCAAAACCTTTCTCACCGCCGTCCTGGCTGGTGATCCATGGCTGGGGGTGTGAAAAACAAAACAGAGGCAAAACGCACTCCAACCTGCCACTGATACATGTACAATGAAGAAAATATTTGTATTTAAAAGACAGACAGCTGAGCAGCAGTTATTTGAACCGTGCTGCTTGAGGGACAATGGGGAAAAGGGTATTTTTGTGATCGCTCTTCAGTGATTCCCGTGCAGCTTTGTGGCTGCAGCTCCAGCAGAAACTGGAACTGTAATAACAACACTGCAATAGGCCAGAGTTATGTTGCAAGCATTTTTGGAGTTGTACTTCCTGTTCACATCCAGTTTGATTGCTTCCAGACCTAAGACATTTAGTTTGTTTTTAAAAAAACCAAAACCCTTTATCTTGCTGAAAAGAACTTGCATGCTGAAGAGCATGTATTTATAAATGTGAATTTGCATTTGGTGGACTTAAATTAAATAGTTCCTTTCTTTTGAAAGTATTACTCCTATTGCTGTCACCAGCATTTGGGTTCTAACAGTGCAAAAGGGACAGTGAACTGCGCTCAGAAATCCTTTTCTCTCCAGGGGCTGAGAGTAAGTACCTTTGTGTAACACTTGTGTGCCGAGATGCACACACGCCCCGAGAGGGGCGGACAGAGCTTTCGATGTATTCAACTTGCAGATAATCCACTGCATTTATACAATTTCATCTACCTAAAGTGTATGGGTGAAAACAGAAATGTGCTTGTGTTTGTATACTTAAGGAAAAAAGCTAATTATACGTGTATGTGGTATGTAAATATGAAATATTTGATCACATGATATTTCAGTGCTCTCTTTGCATAACCTACCTTTTTTTGTTGCCATGCCATTTCTGAATTACAGTGCCATCCCTATTCCTGTCGGTAACACCTCTAGCTCTCATTCTGCCACTATACTGACCAGGCAACGTGAACTCCAATTGATAAGAAAATGAAATAACTCCCAAATAATGTAAAGTAGCAACTGTTGAGGGTGGGGTTTTTTTAAGGATGGTGACTTGAGTTCTAGACATACTAGTATTTCCTACCCATGCAGTTGAAAGCAAATGATGAGCCTATTTCAAAATGTGGAAATTCCACTTACCAGTTCCTAGTTCTTGAGAACGTGAAGAGTTTGACCTCAAATCTGAGGTATTTCTGCATGCGTAGAATTGCCGTTTCTGGTCCCAGCCTGAATTGTTTAGAAGCCATGTCTGGCACTGTCAGCCTGCAGAGCAGCTCTGTCACTCCACGACTTCCTTTTCCTTCCTGACTCTCCCAGACGTGCTGCAGTATTTCTTACCAAAGTAGAAGAGCAGGTAGGGAAACCAGTGGGAATCAGAAGACAACGATACAGAGGGAAACAAAAAAAGAGAAGGGAAACATGAAGACTGTGGTTCTTTGTTATTGTTTAGTAACATTTAAGGATTTTCCGGAAAAACTTCTACATGCGTGCAAATGTTATCAACATCTTCAGAAAGAATATAAAATAAAAGGTTTAACTTTTCTCCTTGTGTAATCAATACATGTAGAATTTTTGCCAAATCCACATCTACTCATTTTGTAAGACAATGTAAGGAGCATAAAGAACTTTTCCAATCTATAACAGAGATTGAGATTGCTGTGAAAATATTCTGCTACGTGCCTAAATTATTGCATATATTGTAAAGGGAAGGAAAGACTCTTTTGCAGCTAGAGATTATTTTGTTAATGGCTAAATCTCTGTTTTGAAAGCCTGAATATGTTCATCCTGAAGATCTCAGTGGGCCTGGCCTATATGTGCGTAAGTATACAATTCAGTTTTATTTATTTTGAAATTAAACAAGTGCATAAATTCCAGGCTCATGTGGAGATTCCTAATCAGCAATTCTCTCTGTAATTTTAGAAAAGAAATCATGAGAGCTTTGTTTAAGAAAACAATGTGTCAAGTAATGAAATCATTATGAGCTAATTGCGAGCTAACTACTTTAAGCTAGCTACTGTTTGCCCTACTCCTCTAATATGGATTAATAATTATATATGAAATTTTGTTACCAGCATAACATAATAATTATAACCAGGACGTTTTTAACATAGAATTATTGAAGAGTTCTCAATCTTCCAGCTCCGCAGCCTAAAATGGGAGCCTTGCAGAGGGCTGTGCCCTGAATCATCGCTTTGGTTGCTTGTTTAAGTGGAGCTTGGAGTGGTGCGTGTTGTTAATGACAGTGTTTCAGATGTAATTATCATGCTTACGGGATGACTCTCGGGGCCTGCTGGTCTGCATGTATTGATTATCTAGTTGGCTGACCTACCCAGTGGAAAAATTGCTACGCCCCACAGAAAAAAGGGACATCTGTCACGTGCCCAGTGAAGTTGCAGGAGGAACTGTGGAAGTTGGGAATTCAGATACGCCGACTCGGGGCTGTCTCTGTGTGTCGCTTCTCGGCTCCTGCTGTGCCGTGCAAGCTGTAGGAAACTGATCTCTAGCTGGAGAATAATGTGAGAAAAAGGAACCGATGGGAGAAAAATATGTACTGTACTATGGTTTTCCAATAGAGGATGTGGGAGAGAGGATTTCAAAGTGAAATGGATGACAGAAATTCTCATAATTCTGGTGAAAAACTTTTTTTCAGATATGTTTGTCTTATGACTCTTTGCCCCTTCCACTTTCTCTGGAACTTTTCTTTCCCAAGGAAGATCAGCCCCTAAAAAAATAAAAAAAAAAAACTGAAAACCTATTCTTACATGAAAATAAGGTAGCATTTGCAGATTTTTAAATTTTTTTTTTCAAGCCTGTGGCTTAGAAGAGCAGTCATAGGGCTGAAAGCTGTGGGAAACTTTCCACTTTCGCTTATTTCTGCTCCCAACTGTCCTTAATCCTTTTCATTTATTCAGACATCTACAAAGATAATTCACTTACGATTGAGAAACCATTTGTAAAGCGGGTGAAGTATTATTCGACGGGTAGACTTAAGACATGCAGCGCTTGTGTGATCCTTTCTGATCCTAAGCACGTCACTTAAGGCAGTGGGTGCATTGGTGTTCCCACTTGTGGGAGGGGAGCGTTGGTGCTTGGACAGTAATGATGGCTGTAAAAAGCGGCAGAGGCAGGGGGCCGTTCCCGGGTCAGCAGTGGCAGAGCCAAGGAGAGACCTTGGCACTGCCAGGAGTATTTGTCTGCATTTATTCTTCAGTTCAATCTTGCCAACTCTTGCTTGTCCAGTGTAAGGGGAAGCCTCTCCCAGGAAAGCGGGAAGAAACGGTCTAGCATCAAAGCCTTCTGCTTAAAATAAAACAAAACTGGAGAAACCCAAAGACGCAACCCCCCTTCACGCTGAGCTCTGGTGGCTCAGAAAGCTCTCAGCACCTCAGGTGTATTTGGGCCAGTGGTTAAGAAGACAGGGCTTCAGTGTGGGAAGAGGCGAAGTGGAGGATGGTGCCTGGAAGTGAACGGAGGATGCGTGTGGCCAGGAAGGCTGGGTAACGACTGGGCGAGGGCAGGATGGTAATCTGCTGTGAAAAATAACTGCAAATGCATCTGTAAGTGAATGCCAGGCATGAAGGTTTTGTGACGAACAAATTAAAGGGCTTACTGTGCAAGTGGGTGTTGGTATTTATGGTAAGGAGAAAGGGAGGGTTTTAATTTACTTCTTCTTAAGGTGGTGACTCTTTTTTTTTTTTTTTTTGACAACTTCGCAATCTTTGCCGGGGTCAGCAATTCTTAAAGTGGTCCCCATGCCCGTGGCTGATGCTCCACAGAACCAGATTAAACAGTAAAACTTCAGAACTTTTCAAAGGGAGTTTGAAGGTTGCAGAGCCCTGTTGGTTCAGATATTTGGGATGTTTTAATCTAAATCATACCATATGAATTGTTTCAGCAGTTCATACTTCACAACTGAGCAGTTTGTAATCAAGATACTTTATCGGTGTTTTATTCTTTGCACCTATATTTCATATTTTGTATTGCTGAAAGTGATTACCAGTAATTGCAAAATTGTGGAAGCTATTTTGAAACAGCATAAAATTGTTATAGTGTCATCAACTTTTTAACTTTGCAGACAGATGTGGTTTGATAAAACCTTGTTGTCTGAATACCTCTACCGGCTTTCAGCTTGCACAAGATTGCCAGAAGTACGAGACATCATTTACTGTCTAGTCATCTCATTTGTTCCGTATTTCAGCCAAAATAAATTCTGTGTTGCCCTACCCATTTCCTTCTTTCCTCATGCAAGATGTCAGCTCTGTATCTTTTTTTATTGTCAGGGAGCATAGTTCTGTTCATCTGGTTGAAGCAGCCTAACAATGAGAATTACAAACATCCAGATTCTCTGGATTGTCTACAACATGACAGATACCGCATTCGATATCCCGTAACTGTCCTCTGAAACAGGCAGGTTTGGAGGTGATTTGTGTCTACCCACAAATGAGAACTGTGTGTTTGCTACCTTATCCATCCTAATTTTAGGGTTATCTTAAGATGATAAAGCTACTGATTTCATAAAGGTGAAGTTTCATGAGGAGATACTAATAAGCATTCTATGGGAAACTATTGACATACGTGTACAAGGACAGACATTTATGTATATTAGGGTGTAGGATTCAGGAAATGTGGACATCTGGTTTCTCTTAATAGTCTTTTCTACTATTTAATTAATAATTATTTTGATGCCATTCCCCTGAAGAATTCATGAAATGTAGTTCTCTCTCAGTCAACACATCTCCACTGTGTATACATATTCAACACGTCTTTGTGAACATAGTAAATCCATCTGTTTGGAAGGACAATGTGAAATTCTGTGTTAAACTGTGGTCTGCTACACACATGTCCGTTCTCCTTTTATTTTCTTTGAACACAGAACACAGTGAAATGTATTGTACGGCGTACCAGTTTGATATCACTTTGATAGACATGATGTGACCTTATATACACACTCCAATGTACTCTAATCCGTGGTCTCCCAGCTCCCACTCTGCAGGATTTCTGCGATGTTGATGGAACCCTGTGATTTCGCAGAGCAGCTGCGGTGACCCCTCGCCCTGCACACTGCTGCTGACAGCTGCCTACCATGTGTAGAGGAAACCTCACAGACTAAAATCTCCCTCATAAAGCAAAGATCTTTAGATAAACATGCGGGTCTGATCATGCTACTACTTTAAAAATAAATAGTTTAAACTCAGAACTTTTTGTGTGGTGCTAAAAGAGCGGTAGCTAAATATTCAAGGCATTCTGCCTGGTAAAAATAATGGGTATGTGATACGGTGTCTCCCTTTAAAAAAGGAAAGAAGAAAAGTTCAGTATAAACAATGAAAGGCATCCTAAGCATAAATAATCTGCATAAGAAATTAGTTAATCTGTCTGTTAGGACAGGTTTGACTCGCTAAACAAGGCTCATCAGGTTCTTCTGGTTTATGTTGAAGAGTAGTATCATAACTGCCTGAAGTCAGAAAAACTTAGCCATCCAATAATTCATGTATCGAATGAGAAAGGCTGATTTCATTCAACTTGTAACTTTTACCCATATGGTAGATTTACTTTTATCAGGATTTTTATTTAGGAAGAAATAAAATGGAATTGAATGGAGGGGTATAAAATGCAACTGAAGAACAAAGCTGAGGGTTTTGTTGTCTGGGTTTTTTTAGATACCAAAACTTTTAATCATTACTAGGTAAAAACAGGTTGGCATTATACTTCTTAAGGCATTTCGCTCACATACAGTACCAAGAGTTGCATCATTGCTGATGTTTTCCTGCCGAGCTACCACCATCTTTTGCCTTGCTGTCACAGTATTACACTGATGTACCTTCCCCATTTGGGTAGAGGTCATTATCCTGGTGCCCGGTTGCGTTGCCTCTGCTGAGCAGGTTAACTGCTTGAGGTCTTTTATCTAGACAAATGTTTTACCAGCACTTTTGCTCCACGATGACACAAGCTGTTCCTCAGAGGTCAGATCCAGACGAATTAGCAATGCTGTGATAGCATGTTCCCTGTACATTCACACACTCATTCAGACCCATGGGAGTAAAGGTATCAGCTTTGTGAAATGAATAAAATGAGTGATTAAAGTGTCCTTTTTTTTCAAGATTTGCTTCTCCCAAGTAAGCACTTGTCTGTTGTCTTCATTTAGTATTTTTAAATGTCACTGTAAAACTGGGTTGTCAAAAGAATGTCATTTTACAATGACTTCTGACAACTGTATGGTAATCATAATAGCCAATTCTCACAAATAAAATGTGTGCATAATGAGAACAACTCACAGTTTACAGTTCACACATTTTTGATGTGTTAGCTAATTCTATCAATATCTCCCCTGAAAATAGTAGCTTTGAGACTATTAGCCATTCCCTGGGCTTTTTTTGGTAGTTTCTTTCTGAGCATGAGAGATAATCAAGAGGCCAAATAACAAGTGAGAAAATGCCCTACGGCTTGCTCAGCTGGGCTAAGATTTAACAACATCTGGGTAATATGGGTACTCCACAGACAGATAACAGCATTAAAACAAGATGTAAGAGCTGTTAAAATGCATTTTTAGGGTTCCAAAGCTTTCAAGAGATAAAGTAGAAGTTCGTTTTAATGTTCATTTCAATGATTTCGTGTTGAGTGTAATATAGATGTGCATGTTTAACAGTAAAAAGCAAAGAGGTGGGAAAAGGAAGAAAACTTTGGTGTTTGGAACTAACTTCTATACTATCAATTTTAGGTAAAAAGGTCTAACAAGTACATATTAACCACGTTCAGGGTTTTAGTAGATTCTGTCAGCCTTGTCCCAACCAGAAACAGACGTGTACCCGAGCTAATCCTCTGCATCTCTTCATAGGTATTTGAGGGTGTTCCTTGATTTCCGAAATAATATTTGATATGACCTTGCTGAACAAAAGTGATGAGCACTGTAATTTGTCATACCAAGAAAAGTCTCTTTTCATCTCCTATTCATACAAACCTCAATTTCGGAATGTAGCCGAACAAATATTTAGCTTTAGGGATATGATTAAGACCTACGGAAGCAAATGAAGTTTCTGGACGTGCCAGTGTGGGGAATGGGAGTTCTCTCAATCTGGACTAAATTTCCTTTAAAATTTAAAACTTTTAAGATTAGAACGACAGAGGCAGGATCGAGGTCACTTGCCTTCCCAAAGATCTAAAAGGTACGGTATCAATGCATAGTAGGATTTCGGTATTTATTGCTTTAGCTGCAAGTATTTAATTTATGTTGAAAATACTAATACACAAATTTAACTCAGTAATTCCCATCTCTTCCTGTCTCCCACTGGGAAAACCACATTGACTTCAAACAAGCTCTGTGCGGGTACCGGTCTCTTTGCATGGAGTCCCTTACAGGGTCAGGGCTACAGTCTTCATATGGCAGTAAAACAATGAAGTTCAGTTTTATCCATGTGTGTGCATAAAAGCAGAAATACATATCTATCGAGGTATGTCTTGGTGCTTCGTAACTTACAACAAAGTGCACCTCTGAGCTTTGGAGCCAACACTTGCCGGTCGTGGGTGATGGCTGCAGTCGTGTTAGGAATACATCTGCTGCACAGAGAATCTGAAGGAACATTCTGTTTGTATGAGCAATACATTCATTGTTTGTTGGTTAGAGGGGTTGGGGTTTTGGGCTTTTTTTTGAGCAGATCTTCTTGAGTAATACATACAAACAAGATTTTGGAAGACTTTTTGTGTATGAAAGCATTGGGAGCCAGAGTGAAAGAAAATTGTTCTTCAGTCAGAATTACGATTTAGGCCTGGCAAAGACTTAGTTCTTTGGACCACTTTCACTCTGGAGTGGAGGGAGATTTTTCAGGTGAATAGGAACTGATCCAGTTAGTGCTTAAATTAATAAGTGATGTCCTTTCACTGTCTACTGTCTCCACTGGGGCTTAGACTCAGCCTGCCAGGAAGGATACGGGACTTCCCTGAACTACTGAGGCCATGAGGATGCAGCGAGGGTATAGACAACCAGCATTTTTATTTTTCAGTTAGGGCAATTAGTTGCATTAGCTTAATCATGTCCACGTAGCTTGGTTCTCGCAAGGAAATTTTCTGCTTTGGTACTGAAAAATGATCAAAGACTGTCACTAGAATTTGATTTTTGTTTGCTGTATGAGTTCATTTAGAGTATGCCAGCGGCTGCTGCAGCCAGCGAACCTAAATAAATGTCTGTTGGATATCTATTTAGCAGCAGGCTCCAGTTTTTTCAGCACCGTCTCCGTGTAACCTTTTAATCTAGTTCTTGTCTTTGACTTTTCATATTTTATATATTTAACCCCTTGATGCAGATATTTTGCATTAAGTGCTTTAGAAATCCTGATTTACTGCCTCAAGGGATTAGCCAGAATTCCAGTATTCTTGCTTTATCTACATTCATTTATACAGCCCATTTATTTCTAATAAATACATCGGCCAGATCATATTTCTCTGCAAACTCTAAGCCCTGGAAATAAATTTATGCAGTGACATAATGAAAATAATAAAAACTGTCTTGCATGTTGCCCTTATTCTTGCTTTAAATATCAGCTTCTAAAGGCACAGTGGGTTTATATTCTCCAAGTAAACACCACCTTTGAGGTTCACACTGCAAAGCTCTAATTTTTAGTTGACTTCTAAGAGGATTTAATCAAACTACAGGATATATGATTCAAAGCAAAAAATGTAATTAAAAATCTTTTTCTGTAGGCAAAGAGCAGCTTGTTTTCATTAATTTTATGAAGAATGTTGTTTTTCTTGGCTGAAAACTTAAACTCATGGGACAAAGGAAGATTTATGGGGTGATCCACAGAATCACACAGGTTTTGTGTTGCAATGCTGTTTTGCAGTGGCCACTAGAGTCCCTATAGCTGAAGGTTTATCAGTGTTTCTTTTTATAAACCTCTATTTTCAGAAAGGGCTTTTACTCAGAGATTAGCTTTGAGCTAAATATACGCACACAAAGTCTCAGTGTATATGTAGTGTGGTAAGCATGTATATTTTAATGTAAACAATTTATAATACTTTAAGAGTTCTTACATCACAAGGAAAAATGAAACTGAAGTAAGGATGGATATTTAGCCCACCCATTCATATACTGCATGCGCTTCTTTGTCGTTATGCTTTATTTATAAGTATGGCGAACTCTCCAGCAGTTGCTGAAAGCCACTGGAAGAGAAGATCAGAGACATGGTGTCTCTTGCCCTAATCTTTCAAGGTGTCAACACCACTTGTGAGGTGCTTGGGCCGAAGATCTGTGTGTTGTAGAAAGTCTTCACTGTTGTGATCATTAGAGTGGAGGTACGGAGCCCAGGATGAGGCTGGGTGACTGGGCAGCTGTTTGACTTATTTCTCTCTTCTGAGTTTTGACCCTTTAGATTTGAAGTTCAAATTCAGCTTTGACATGTGTATTTTTAAACCAAATAATATGTTTATTTAGTTAACTGTATCAAATGAAATAGCTTTTGTATCTGTAAAAATCTCTCTTTAAGAAGATCAGTAGTTCACGAACAGTAATGAAACAAATATCTTAACAGAATGCTCTTTCATTCCCCATAATGTCAGCAAGAGTGTCTACTTGTTTAATATTGTAGTAAACAGAAAAGTTCATGGTTCAGTGCTTAAGCCTCTGAGCTGTCTCCCCAACTGTTCCCGGCTGCCAGTATTTTACTTACTCAACAGGAAACTAATTTAATTAGTACAAAGAACAGGCCAGTACAGATGCCTGTATGAAATTCTTTCAGTTTTTAGAAGGCATATGCTAAAAGTCCCTACATTAGATGGAAAAACAGAGATCAGAAATTTTACACAATGGAATATCTGTTATCCTGTATAATCAAAGGTTGCTGTCTCAAATTATGTTACTGTGGTCTTGCAACATCAAACCAGACAAAATATTTCAGTTGAAAGACATAGAAGCTGACAGTAAATTTGAGTCAGGCTTTTGTTTCATATTACGAATCTCTTCATCCTGTTTGTCACTAACTGGGAAGATGTACCATTAGTTCTTAGCAATGCTGTCTTCTCCTAAAGTCTGCTTCAACAACTTTAATAAAGTGGCAAATTCAAACAGTAGTTAGGAAATACAAAAATAAAGGTTTCAAATTTAATTTCCTCCACCTGTGGCTTGTGTATTCATCTACAGTCATCATTTGCAGGATCATATACTATTATTTCTCTGGGACCTCAAATCACTTTTTTACAAGATAATGGATTGTGAACACAAATGGGTAGCTAATGTTTCTTTTCATCATTCAGTGTTTGATCCTATGCATTATGGCTACAACATCCATAGCCTGCACCAGATACGGAATCATTAATTTCCATGGAGGCTTTTTGTGAAGCATTGTATCTTAAGTCCTTGCCAGCATTGGGAAGCCACCTTCACAGTACCTTCATGAGCTGAGATGGCGTGGAGGTGTCCATTTTACACGCTAGGAGCTGAGGCACAGGTAGTAAAATGGCAATTGTTAAAAATAAATCAATTTTTCTTGCCTGATTTCTCAGAGCTCCTAGCATCTTTTAGTGCTTAATATGTTAAGATTGGATTTCATTTTGCATTGAGCTCAGTTGGAGCACCGAATGTTCAATGTATCAGCAGCACAAGCCAGGAACCATCTTGGGTTGCACAGAAAATGAGAGTTGCCAAGTGAATTTCTGTTAGAAAAAAAAATAAATAAAATAGGTTAATATAACTTCTCTAGCATCATGTAGGAGCTCTGATAAAACTTTTCTAGCATCATGTAGGAGCTATGGCAGAAGCAGGACTCAAATGCAACTTTCTAGGCATTCAGCTACTGAAACTTTCGTACTTTTTTCTCGTCTCCTGCGCAACTTATTTGGGGTCTTCCAACTTTCACAATAAAGGGGTTGAGGGTCTTATTTTCAATAAAGCTCCTTGTTTTACAAAAGCAGCATATAGTTTGAGCAGTGAATGTGGCAAGGGTCGCGTGTGGGGCAAGAAAATGATCACGTGTTAAAGACTACTACAGATGTAGAAGGGGTTAGATGCAATATTGCACAAGCATTTTTAACTCCTTTCAAGAGCTGCAATTTCGCAAATTTTCAGAAACTGAGGAAGTGAACGAAAAAAGTTTCGGTGTATGGAGTCATACTGATGCCTTCTTTCACCTTCATCAAGATGTGTTGTCAGCGGGATTCATACCTTTCAACCCACAGTGTGAGGCCGGTAGGTAGCAGTAGGAGGTGATTATCCTCTGTGTCAGGCTGACACAAGAGAAAACACGGTGCACTGTGCAAACAAGCTTACCTGCTGTTTGTTGGACAGGAGATAATGTTGTGTGACCCAGGAATAATAGGTCCTCCTGCCACTGCTGAAAAGACGTGTAGGCTCCTGGCTGTACGCTCTTTGCCATCTGCCCTCTGCCTCTCCCTGGCTCCTCCTGCCCCTTTTCTTGACAGTCACGTCCTTATTCCCTAACCTGGGGCTTCAGCCTGTTTCCCCTCTCCTTGACAAAACGGAGTCAGCCATGGTATTATGCTCAATAGTGCCTGTCCTGATCACTGGGTGTTTGACTCAAAAGGTATTTTTAATATTGCTATGGTGCTTAACACCCCCCTTACTCCCCTTCCCGACCAAAAACCCCAAAATGGCACTTGCAAGGATGGGAAGAGGAGTCCATCCCTCTCCTTAGCAAAGTTTAATGTTACAAAAGTTGGTTCTTTCTCTTTCAATGTGTTATCCTTCTGTCTGTTTTGTTTGCCTGCCTGTCCTGGTCAAAGATTGAATGACTGAGAACATATCAAATCCTGGCTTTCTCGTTTAACCACTTTTAATCACTTGACATTGCATTTAGAGCTAGTTTGCACAAGATATGTGAAAAGCAAAGAGCCTCACTCGCAGGCTGGCTTAACTGCCAGGAACATTTTCCCCTCCCATCTGCTGCGTTCATTATTATTTAAAAGCAAATCAGGAGGCAGAATTGGATTAGCAGAGTGGGTGGCACCAGTGGAAAACAAGCTCTCTGTCGGCAGTCGCCCTGCCAAGTTCATGTGAAATTGCCCATTTTAGCTGGCAGCTTCAGCTTAGCTTGGTGTGATGACATATGGGCCTGGAGGGTAAGAATCTATTTCCATATTATAGCAGCTTCTGCTGCGAAACCTCGTCGTCTGTAGCTGTGTGGTTGCCTGGCTTTGGCTGCAGACTGCCATCCTGGTCTGCTCTGCGATGCCGGGCTCCTTGGCCATCGTCTCGGCTTTTTCCCCAGGTCCCCTCAGCAACTCTGCCGATGTGTTGATACCTGGTTTGCCCCCAGCTACTCCGTTGGTCTCAAGCCATAAGCGTGTTGAATGTCAAGAAGCAAAACAGGGAAGCTCATAACCCTCTCATCTGTGGGGCCCCCAGAATCAAAGGAGAGAAATTAAGCCCTTGCTTTGACTCTTAAGGGTCAGTAGTTTCTCAAAACAGCGGGGATATGTATTTTAAGTTTGAAAAATAAATAACGTAGCGTGTATGTTATGTGTCAACTCTAAACTCAATCACCTCATAAACAGGCGTTTACAAATGAAAAATTAACTTCTTTAAATGAATAAAAATTCCCTGTTTCAAGTATTAGTGTTCTAAAATTTTCCAGGATATGATTTCAGCATCCAGTGTTGTCTATTGTACTTCTGCATAAAGGAAGTTTTGGTGCCTTGCATTGAAATCCATGTGACAGGGATACCACCAACTTAGTCAATTCTGTAAAATAAGCTCAAAGATATTTCAGGAACCAGACTGCCCCTAAGTCCCTCAGCTGCGATTAGTGAGTTAACAATAACATTTCTTATTTCAGAAATCTCTTTTTCATCCTCCACTTACTATATAAGGAAAATAATTAAAATAACTCCATGCAAAGCCCTTTCAAAGCACAAAGTATGTATCTCTCTGAGTTTACAGTACTGTTATTGGCGGCTGTTACTTGTAGGGATAAATATGTTCTGAGGAGGGAGAGTTACAAGCTGTTGACATGCCTTTAAACTATTTATTGTAATTTCCAGAATTTCCATTGCCTTTTTTGATCACTTTTTTG
>VYZM01009177.1:350102-372755 GCA_013398915.1 Dromas ardeola
CACTTTGGGCACACTCTACTGCTAGACCTGACTTTAGAAACCTTTGTTTCAGGAGACAGTGAAGGGGGTCAGAGAAACCTCGCTGGTGAGAATATACAATCCACTTCCATGCAATGTGAAAAAGGGAAGAGTTTATTCCTATTGATCTTTGTTACCACAGCCTGTGCGCGGTAGCCACCCTGATCTAATGTATTTTGACAAAGGTGGACAAAACATGATGTGTGATGCCATTAAAAAACCCCAAGCCCTTGTCATGAGGAGCTTGGTGGTGCCTCAGAAGATGTGAGTCAGTGCGCAGGTCCTCCTCCCCGCCTCTGCCCGCTCCTCTCTGCTCACACTGTGGTGCAGGGCTGCTTCTTATGCGTGACAGGACTGTTGTTGTCATCTTCCCGCTGTTCGTTCAGTGACAATGGGTTGAGAGAAGTGTCAGGAAATGGGCAAATATGTCCCCGTCAATGATAAAAATCTAACGCTCTTGAATATGTGAGTATTTATCAGCAAATGGTTGTAAAATCGGAACATAATGCACCAGTAAGGCAGTTAGATAGTATCACTATTAATATATCAAACCAAAGGCCTATGTTTTGGAAGGATTTCATTCTGTGATGAACTGCATTTATGACGTCCCTGCTGGGGTTGAGAGATGTGATCAGTGCTCAGGCTCCAGTGGCAGCGTCTTTGTCACTGCTTGTGCAGAGACCTGAACACATCACTGAGGCACAAAGGGGCAGTTCATTCTTTGTATGTGAGCTAGTTACTCATTTCTTCATACAGAACTGTTATCGTCCTTCATACCTAAATTATATTTTGTTTCTGGATGAAATTAAAAGAAGGCATTCATTTTTTGGAAGGGTCTCATAATCGGAGATAATTGGGGGTGTTTATATTCAAAAGGCTGTATTTAAGGTAAAAAGGGATAACTATACGGAAAGTGACACTATCTGTCTGTAGAGAGCAACGCGATGTTCTCCTGGTGCATCTATTTCACCTTCTTTTGATAATTAGACCAAGAGCATGTCTGTTATAGAAATGCCGGCTGTCGTTCTGTATTGTTATTATCTGCCCATCTGTTCTTCTCTTTCTTTCTGTCCCTTTCCTGTAACAGTTTTCAGCCTCGTATCTTTGATATTTTTCGTAGAGAGAAGCTACACTTTACGTGACTCATAAAATGAACACAAGCTAATCAGGTGGATTGAACTTCAGTCGCCATGAGCAAATGAGGACTTACTGTAGTGCAGTGCTATTCAGTAACGCTAGAGAAGTTTCAGTTTGAGAAAAGCCATCATAAATTAATTTATGTGCCCACCCAGATTTATTTTAATTAAAATCATCCGTGAGTCTTGGCTGTTGCTTTGACTACTAAGTACTTACAAATAAGCTTAATAGACATGTTTGTTTTTTCCGCAGCTGTAAAAATACATAGTCTGCTACATGATTGTTTTTTTATCTGATTTATTTAAATGGAGTTAGGTAAAGATGCAGTTTATAGGGAAGGTTAAAGGGTCAAAATCCTATTTAATTAACTTATACCCACTTGGGAAGCAGCCAAGGTAAAAGAATGCAGTGAAAGTAAGCTTCAAATAATATGAAATCTTTGAAAAGGCCTAACCACCTTTGGTGAAAGGCTTTCCTGTTCTTAACCTTGTGTCATTTAAACTATTTAAATGAGCTATGCAAAACCTTACATTTATAATGGAGCTTCAAAAAAAAGATTAAGTATTTCTTGCAGTTACAAGAAAACTGATGCTTATGGCAGTGAAAGAAAAGCCTTTAGTACTCCATCTTACCATGATCCCTGTCTTTGCATGCCACAGAACGCTTGGTATGTTGCACCTGATTTGACATCTACTACTTCTGCCACATGTATGAAGCCTCTCAAGTGTGTGAGACGGCTTTTTAAAAACATGTAACTCTTTCAAAAAACAAATTGGGGGAGCGGGGTGGGGGGAAGCCTCTGTAATATCTGAAGGAGGCCTGAGTTTCAAAGGGTGTGGACACTGCACAGTTTCTGAAAGTTGTGCCTATGAGAAGTACCTCACGTTGGATTTCCCAAACTGTGTTATATTTGAACATCTTACTCATACATGTGGAAAAGGTTCTTACTGCAGCCAGAGTGGGAACTCTGAGAAATAAAATCCCTGAGCTGCTTTGTGATCTCTTTATATACTAGATAGGATATCCTCATTGCTGTCGTGATGCTCTGTAGAGGTGCCAATTCTGGAACATTTTTTCCGTTTCGTGCCACAGAGACTGCACTGGGGAAATATTTCTGTTTCAGCGCTCCATATGGTTTTGTATGTAAAAATGGAACTGGCAGGGAAAAATGCAGCTGGCTTGAAGCTGCCAGTAACTATTTCTAATGTCATAGATTTTCAGCAAGAATCCCAAGTGGGAGTTGTATAGGTAGAAGACTGAATAACAGTAATCAGTAAGTACCAGCAGAGCCTATAGGGAATGAGCATGGAGGCAAGCAATGTTCCATATAGACACCACTGCATTTCCTAAACTGGGATTTTTTCTCCCCTGCCCCATTCTAGTCCTCAGAACTGTTGGGTTGAGAAACAATTCAGGCTTGAAAAGGTCAGCTCCAAAGACTTCCTGATCTCTCTGTCAGTACCATTATATGGCATTCATGGCATGGGCGGACACATAGCCTAAGAGCTTTGGACACAATGGTATTTGGAAATATATTCCAAAATTTAAATACATCTATTACTTAAACTTGCCATTCATTTAATATACTATAATTGTGGGAAAGATCCTTCTGATTCAGCATGTGAGGTCTGCATACTGACTAATTTTATGTGTGCTTAAGGGTTGCAGTGCTGTCCTAAAAAATGTATTTTAATTGACATGACCACTTTGGCATGATCCTCAGTCTCTGAAAAGCCACAGCAGCAAATAGAATGTATAACCAGATGGCGCTTAGCTAGAAGGGTCTTTGCTATCCAGAATGCGACTGCAATGATGTCTGTTCTGTCAAGCTAAAACAAAGGCATTCGTAACTCCACATTCCAGATTAATTAAGAATTCCTTGCTGGTTTGAAAAGTACTCCCCTTTTTGGAAAAATACTCTAGGAAAAACACTAACAAAAATAAAAACACAGGTGAGAAACGTAGTCTTTTTTTCTTAGTTTACCCATCCCTTTTTCTTCTTCCTTCTCCATCTGAACATTAGTTCTCTCTTTCACAAACAAGAACTAACAAAGGTAACTTAATTCCAAACTGTCTGCAGGTACTTTCAGTACTTCCAGGTACTACAATTATTTTGGTAATGATAAACATTCACACTTTGTTATCCTAATGTTTAGCATTTATCTGTTGGGACTAAGGTAGTTTCTAGTGTTGTGATCCCTTGCAGAGGAATCTTTGTTTCCGTAAACTGTAAGCTGAGCAGCAAAATGGTCCACACCCATCTCAAGACTCTGCCATAGCTACTTTGCACTGATTACACTAGAAACATTGCATTTGTTCCAAGAGCACTTATCTCTCAAGAAGTAACCTGGCTAATATTAACAATCACACATACACAAAATGCCCTATTTTCAAGTACCTGTGGATACTTTAATCTTTGCATGAGGTGGTGCGTAATTTTCAGGAGGAAACTAATGAGTCATCTGTCAGGCATGTAGTCTATCATATATCATTTTCTCCAGAAGACTTTGCTTTGGGGATAAAAGCCATGACAGGGGAAACCAGGAATAAATTTCCAAATAAGTTCCCTGAAGTTATTTACTTGTTGTTACGTTAGATGGTGGGGAGAGGAGGGAGATGCTGTTGTGCCTCAGATAGAAGAAATAATCTTGGATTCGAGTTGATAAATAGCACTATTAAATAACAGTGACCATCAGTCCCGAGAGTGGCAGTCATTAAGTTTCATTCATGATATTTAGATTTGCACAGAGTTGATCTGCTCTCCCTGAACTCCAGGGTTGTATTCAAGTATTCTTCATTCAAAGCTAGATATAGACCTGTAAAAGATCTGAAGCTTTTCTGTCCCTTCTAAAGTCTCTGAACTCCGGTTAAATCTGACTTGAAGCTTCACAAACTGTTAAACGTCTCCTCGATACGTTGGCAGCCCAGCGTATTTTTATTGCTAAAAAATGAAAACCAACCAAAAAAATCCAAGGAACTTTCAGTCAGAGGCATGGGCTCTCAGCCATCTCTTCTTTGCTGCTCCCTTGAAACATGTACAGGAGATTATCCTTATTAGGCAATCTTACGGGTATTCCCAGATCTTTTGAGTACGGTTTTCTTCCGTTTTAATTAGTAGGTCATTATGCGACAACTTCTATCTGCTCCCCTAAGTGGCCAGCTAAGGCAGATTTCACTGTGTTTCTGGATACCTGAAAATAATTAGCCATTTGTGAGTTGGGAAGTGGCTTCAGACTTTAGAAAGTGAAGCTTTGTTACGAGTAATGCACTGGGGAACTGCTGTTGATGAAAAACAAGGATGTAATCCCACGTTTTTGTCTTTGCAGGCAAAACCAGCGTGATAAATTTCTGCCTAGCTTTATCCAGGCTGTTCCTTCCTCCGCCCGCACCAGGTTCCAATCCCGTTAGTTGCGCTGGTGCAACTATTTGTAAGTTTGATATGAACTGGATCACTGAGAAGATCTACATTAAAAATAGTCCCCCTTCTGATACTTTTAGTGATCAAGTGTGAAGGGAGTCCCACAGACAGTTTTATCAGGGCAAGGGACAGGGGCACAAGTTGCAGGGCAGGAATAAGGAGTGAGGTTTGCAGGCAGTGGGAATTCCTTAAGCTGGCTGTGCCACAAAGATGGGACACGGTGGAAGGGCACCACAGCTCAGCTCACTTGCACCCAGTTGCTTGTGGTTCAATCTCCAGCCCCTTTGGCTGCTCGGTTTAGCAAGAGAGTGCAATGAGGAATTCTCTCACCAGCTCTTCCTGGCGCTCCCTTTCTCCAGAGAGGGGTTCAAACCAGTAACAAACCTGTTAACCGGAGCATTAATGGCTGTATATCATCTTCCAGCAGGCATTTCCTTTTCTGAGTTCTGTTACGTGCAACCATAACTGATAGGCTCTTTTTTTCTTCTTTTTTTTTTTCTTCTTTCAGCTGTTGTAATTAAGCTATCTACAAATTTTGTTCAGGCATAGTATTTACTTATCTGTTTCAGTGTAGAGAGCGGGTGCTAGAGCTGAGATAAGGATCCCATTGTGTCAAACACTGGCAAAAACTGTAGGTTTACATTCCCTTATTATAGATCCAGGGAGACAGCATTTCTCCAGTTCACCTTCAGTCAGTTCCTCTTTGGCAGGCTTTTTTTACAAGTTATCAGGGTGAGAAACAGCAATTTCGACACATCACATTAATCAGGGGAAAGAAAGAGGGAGGCTTGTTTGGGTTGCTTGCATATTGGAATCTAGAAAATCTTTGAGTTACATCCTTCAGTTTTTCTACTGATATAATCACGGGTGAAAATTTATGCCTTTATAGGGATTTAGTTTCAGAGGAGACAAGTCTTTAAGCTATTAAAAACAAAAATAACATACTGAATCCTGAAGCCTTTGGAAAAGGAAAAACAAACAGGAGGGTATAAGAAGTTATAAGGATTTGGCTGTTTGTCAGGTTTGAGAAGTATGTTCTTGCAAACAAGTAGTACTAATATTTTTCTGGTCTAGATGTGTACCAAAATCCTCAGCTTGCTTTTTTGTTTTTAATAAGGTTTCTATAGCTTTGCTTGCAAACTATATTGAGCTCAATAACACTGCTATTTTTGTAGTATCTTCGTCTGAAGTATTAGTTTTCCCAGAGCTCACTCACAGAGGACTGTGCTTTATTCTCAAAAACTAGAAGACATGCAGTAGATTCAGTCCTGGCCATTTTTCATGTGAAGCCTTATTCAAATGGTAATTGTAAAAGGCTTTGTGGACTTTGTTCTCAACTCAAAGAAAAAACTTCAGCTGTGGGCAGCTAGGGTAGGAAAGAATTTTTGCTGAAAGACTCAGAGAAAACTAATTTGGAAGTTACCACAGCCAGAAAAAAATTAAAGGTATACCTACAAATCAACTGTGAAACCAATCACGTCACCAAATATCATTGGAAGTGAATATTGTGAATAAAATATATTACAGTGAGGACCAGGACTTGTATTCCTTTCATTCATTATAATATTTGAACAGACCTGTGTGCAAAGTACGCACGATTGGTTTGCAATTATTGATATGCACACACGCTACTTAGCAACTAGTGTATAATTTAAGGGTAAGTCTTCGCTCTTCAGAATCAGCCTCCCAGACTGGACTGTTGGATGCATGTTCATTAAGTCCTAGGTGATGTAGGACCTTCACTTTGGACTCTTATTGTACATAGAGGTACAATTTGGAAAACTCACAGTCCAAGTAAGGATTTCAACAACTCCCAAAGTTTGCAGCTGTTCGAATATTGCATTTTTGTTAAATTTAACTGTATTTATGTAATCTGAACTACTGATGGCTCCAGCTAAAATTGGGCACTCATCTGAGGACACACTCTAAACCCAGAGGCCGGGATATAAAACAGCCCCTGTAACAAAACAGAGGTTACAGGGAATAAAGTGACTTTCCTACAGTCACATTTGCCCAAATTCTTGGTTTCTACTTTCCACCCCTATGTCCACTGTGCCACAGACCTCTCACCTTTAATAAGGTTATGTCACTTATTTAATGTACGTGTACTTGTAAAATCATTTAGTTTATAATTGTGTTGTTATTTCTACTTTTTATTTTCTGACTAGTTTGCAGTCCTTGTCTAGCACTCACTTCTTTCAGGGTCCTCCCCTCACACCCACCCTGAAACTGCAGTCACCTCCCGTAGGCAAATCCCTTTATTTGGAGTTGTGCTTTGCTCAGAGGCCAAGTCCATCTGTGAAAAATTCTTTGCAGGAAAAGGAATTCTGAAAACAGGAACATGTCTATATATAATCCGTATTATGATTCATGTGTTAGAACTGTGGAGAAGAACTTACAGTAATATTCATCCCTGAAGACAGAGTCTGGGAGATCGGTGTGGATAAGGATACCAACGCAGTAACTAAGACACAGCAGAAAAGAGCAGGAAAAATTCATCAGTAAATGCTTGGTTACTTATTTGTCAAATGTGGCTTTCTTCTAATGACTGATAGTAGTTATTATTCTAATGTATACCATACAGTACTGCATCTGTGAAAAACTAACAGCCAACAGTTGCGAAGATAATCCAGAGGTGTCATTGAAACATTACATGCGATTAAATATTGCTAAAGAAATGTGAAGTGAGTTGAAAAAGATGTGGTCTGTGTGAGGGGAGGAAGGTGAGGATGTTCTTTAGTTATCGCAGTGCAGGATCCTGAGTTGACACTTTAAACTGACCATGTCAACACAGGCCTTGGCACAAGCTGAAATTAAATTGCAATAATTCAGCTTCTTTCGACTCCTGAAAGTTGCTTTATAGACGCATCACAGGGAAGAAGATATTTTGTGTCAGTGCTATTTTAGAAGTGATGCAAATCCACCATTTTCCTGTGTGTTACAAGATTCTTGAGTTCAGGAATCACATACCAGCCTATAGCAGAAAATATTCTCTTCAAATCCTTCTCAGTTTGTAAAAAAAATCGTAGTTTTTCTACTGTGAATTATTTTTTTTCAAATAAATTTTTAATGACAGCCTTAAGTCTTGCCTCTCCTGTGTATTTTGGGGCATGGATAACTAGATAAAACTAAAGCCCAGTGGAAAGCAATTTTAGTAATCTTATATTTAGCCTTAGTGAAGAGTATTCCTCAGGAAACCACAAACAAGGTATAGTCCATCGAAGAAAAGCTTTCAACAAAGCTAGGCTGATACTGAAATAATCTTTGAACTAACACCTCTGAAGATACGCAGAGCAACTTTATAGGCAGCAGCCTACTCAGCCGTGTCCATGGGGTAATTGAGAGCCTGAGCTAACAATACTGCAGATCATTTATTTTTCATATATGAGAACAACTGCGTTTCTTTTAAATCTCACAGAAGTAAAACTTCCCTGCGAAAGAGAGTATTCTGTACAGTGTGACAACTGCATATTTTAAAGCATATGTTTATAGAAATGTCTTTATGTACCCATGCTATCCACACACATTTAGGCTCATGCGTACAAATTATTTGCATGCTTGCATTTGTGCCCACGTGTTATAGACACAGATATAAAATGAGATGTGTATGCACGTATATATGTAGGTATATATGTGTGTGTGTGTATATGTATATTTGAAGGGGGGAAAGAATTTATGGGAGGCTGGCCAGATTTAATTTGTCTGCTTGTATTTAGCACTTAAGGGCTTATATACTCAGTTTGCTCAAAAGAGTGAAGAAGTACTCCTTGCTTATGCCTCAAATCAGAAATGCATGAAGTGCAGCTGCAGAGATAATACATTCTCCCCAAAGGCTTTGGCTGAGCAAATTAGGTGTCAATGGGGTGCCTGCGCAGGCAGTACTGTCTCTAATTAGTCTCTTGAGCCTAGTTGGTGGCGGGTATAAGATGATCTAATCAATTGGTCTGTGTCTGATGGTACGTGTAAAAATCCTAGCAGGCAGAGCTGTCTCCCACAGGTCACTCACCTGCACAGCGGGAACGCTCATTTTCATTTTTCATCTCTGCCATCACATGATGCTGACAGTTGGTTTTAAGAAAATTGAATCCAAAAAATATCTAGTTCATAGGGCATGTAGGTCAAAATAAAGTTGCATTATGGGTATTGGCGATCCAATTAATTAATATTTATAGCAACGAGTTGCATGTAGATATTATCTGAGCGCAAACAGTATTGATAATGTTTGGTTGGCTTTTTTAAATGACTTCTCTAACAAAGACAGGAATAAAAGGCGTGGGGGAAAATCACCTGTTAATAGTATACTTTTTTTAGAGAGAATGAACAGTGTCTGTGGTGTGTGCATGTGTGGTGGAGGAAGAAGCAGAAAGAATATATTGTTGATGATCTTAAATACCCCCGTGTTTCAGCTCATAGAGAATACAGTATCTCCAGGTGTCAGCTCACATTTTTATTTTAAATCTGGCCTTGTGGAATGAATACTCTTAATAATGCTAAATCAGCTGCAACATAAATAGACCTGCACTCTGAGTGTGCTTTACATGCTAAGGACTCTGCGGGAGCACAGCTCCGCCATAAGTGATAATTTATACAAAAATTAGAAGCACCTGGAGAAGGATGCTGATGCTGCCAAAAGGAGCATGTATTCAATGAGTGATTTGCATTTTTAAAGGAAAGGACATTCTTTCACTAATTAAAATAAAGAAAAATATTTGGGATTTAGTCACTCTGCCTCATGTCTTGAGAGCATGATTAATGTTTAAATTACAAGCTTTAGTTTCCCTTCCTAGAACCACTGTTACATCAACAGCTACTGCATTCTGAAGTTGGCCTCTGCCGGTTTTAAGGTGGGTTAATACCTTGTTTTATCCCATTTGGGATCTGGGACAAACAGGATGTATGCAGCAGATGATTTTTCTAGATAACAAACATACAGTTGAGTGCCTTGATTTAGGTCGTTTGATATTTCAAGCACATCATTAACTTGCTTGTAATCTTCTATTAGGTTTAGTAGAGATGTCATGAAAACCAAAAGTACCTGGACCTGTGGTGAAAAAATAGAAGTTCATTTTTAAGGCAGCCTGTTACATTTCAGGTTTTGTTGTTGTTTTCTTTTTTTAAAGGAGATCTGAAAGAACCCTCTTTTTCTCTTGGGAAATCACAAGTTGTAAATATTCCATTTAACAATTTGCGCTTTTATAAGCAAAGCTGTGACCAGAGGCCATAAACACAATCTGCCAAGTCACTAGGCAAAACTTTGATTTGTATGATCAGGAAAATGTATTAAATTCTAAGCAAGGATATTTCTAAAATACATCTTAAAAATTGCAAAACTGGAATACTAAGCCATCTGGGAACTGAACAGCAGCACTGTGTGGAGGGCTCTGTCTTGGGTCTTGCTTGAGTGAACAACTGATGTTTCAGTTCAAGAGTCCCATTACAGAAACAATGCTTTTTTAATAACAAGATTGGTTCACACCAATCTAAAATTTCATGTTGGTTTTATTGTGGATTTTCTGCTGCGGACAAAGAGACACCCTCTTCTTCCTCCAGTTTAGGGGAGGTGTCTATTTGATGTGACACAATGAGTCTCATCTTAAACAAAACAAAAGCGAAGAGAAGGTCTCCCGTCCCACAGCACAGCGATTGCAGCGCTCCTCTGCAGTGGCATGTCCGTGTTGGGTTTCTTCCTCTGCCTCGGCACAGGTGACCTCTGTTGCCCATTGCCTGGGAGAAGGCTCTAACCATGAGGGCATCCCCAGGCTGAGGGAAGGAGTTTCATCTGTTGACTCCATTTTGAATAAACAAATAACATCCAGAGCATTAGGGACTCAAATGCAAGCATTATATTTTCCCAGTGTACGTATTCCTAACCAGCAGGCTTGTTTGCTGTGTCAGAGCTCACAGAAGGATTTTATACACGGTGGAATTATCTTGGCAGCCCAAACTGAGGGTTCAGCCTCAGAACAACCTGGCCATGAGGGTGCTGGGCTGAGAAGCGGGGGGGCATCATGCACGCCAGCTTCCCAAACTGGGCAGCCTGAGCGTTTCAACAAGGTTTCAGAGAGACCATGACCACCAGCCGTTCCCTGGTTCCAGCTGCACTATGTTTTCTAGCTTTCCCCAGCCAGAACCACTGGGGAAACATGGCATCAAATCACCTTTTTTGCAGGCAGTTTACTGTTTGATCCAGTCTAAATCTTGCGCCTATACAGAAGGTGGGATGTGGCGTTGCCCACCATACCATTCCACAGGCTTTCAGCTTCACAGGAAACCAGTCACCCCAGTTGCAGCACTGGCATAGCAGGACCCAGCAAAGCTGGAGCTGGTGGAGCTGTGATCATCAAACTGTCAGCTGCCTTATACTGAGCCAGCGCAGGAAAGCAAATGGGGTTCAGCAAAAAACTTTGCAATCTCCCATGGACGTTTTTGTAACCTCTGCTACCCTTTCTTAGTCCTCTGTGTTCTGCCTTGGTCCGCAGCGGTGCTGGCACTGGTTGCCAGTATGCAAAGGTTTTTTTTCCCCTGTGTTAAATGGTAGCAGCTGTCAGTTTCATTGCTAAGGAAGCTTTTCATGTTCTAGGGCTTGGTTCTGGAAGTGCTAAGCTTCTGATGAAGGTATTCCCCATTTCACAGGCTCGGGCCCTGCCCTGGAGAACATGTCATTAGCTTTGCCTACGGAGCCAAACTTGAAGACAGAAAATGTGTTGTTGTCACTGGGAAATTGTAGCACAACCCTGGGAGAAGTGTGATGCTCCTTTAGAATTTGTCCTGAGGTCCATTGATAGAAAGGAAGAGTTCTGTGTAATTAATGTAATTGCAGTTATTCTCAAATCCGAGCAATTTGGAACTCCTGGAAAAGCCTCCATCCGGAGGCTTTTCTATCCAGATCATTTTGTTACCTGTCCTAGATGTCCCTGCTGCTTAGGCCAGTCTCTGGAACTCCAGCAATATGGGCTTAGCCTGAAGCCAGGCCAGCTGTTCTGGATTTGGGCAGATGTGGCTTCCAAACTGGAAGCCCACCTTCCACAGCTGTGGTGTGGGTGGCAGTGGGGGGAAAATGAAAGCTCCACATGGGAAGGAGCTTTGGGAATTAAGTTGCTTCTTTGTAAAGAGTGGCTCCAAAAAGATCATCCCTAAAAAATGCTTTTGGAGGAAGGGAAATGTGGAATATTGTCAACAGTGTTTCACCACTGGGCAGTTGTGAATCTGCGTATTCCAAACACTGCTTTTTTTTTTTAAGCTTATGAAGGGGAAACTAAATGGATCAACTCTAATGTATTCCTTGAAACAAGATTTATTAGCGCTTCAGACAAGCTCCTAGACCCTGGGGAAAGTGGGACTTTCATGTGGAATAGACATTCCACACCAACTCCAGAGGCATTTAGGAAGCAACCCAAGCAGGACTGAAGAGGTGGCAGACCAAGCTCCAGGAGGGCCCAAGATGCTGCCATGCATCATTAAGAACAGGCTTTTATTAATCCAATTCAGGTATTCTGGTGCTTAAAGGGCAGAAGAAGAGCTCTCAAGAACCACGACAGAAACCCTGGCAATTATGAAAGTTAGATGTTGTGTAGAGATTAGGCTGTTTTGATGAAAGCCACAATTAAAATTTTATGCTTGAAACTGCAGTTCAAAATTGATGCCTTGTTTTTCTCCTGCTTTGGAAATGAGGGCTAGACTAGATCCACTGGCACCTGCATCCAGTTTGATTTAAATAGTTTTAGGACATGCTAATGCAAACCAGTTCCATGCTCAATGAATATTTCAGCGTTTTTTTTCTTAAGAGCTAAAATTCCTCCATATCTGACTGTCTTGCTGCAACTACATTCTAAAAGTATAGCAGGCCTGTAGTTACAATCCTTGGGCTTGAGAAACCTCGTAAAACAAATATATTTTGAACTTCAGAAAAGACAGGATTTTTCGGAAAGTCTCACTTTATTACTTGGCATTTATTAAGAGTTAAATATGTTAATTATAAAATCCTTCCAATGGCTCCAGTCCATCTAGCCTTCATTTAGCCTTCATGTGGCTCTTCTTGCAGTTGTTGAACACTTTGTTTTAGAGTAATTCTTCCCACGTTCTCAGCCCGCCTCCTGTTTTCTGTAAACGTCAAAAACATTATGGTACCTTCTTGCAAGTCCAACCACTGCTTTGAGCCTACCCATAGGAACAGGATTCATCAGCAGAGTGAAAGACAACATAAGCGAAGCTATTGATATAGTTTATTTTTGGTATATGAAAGGACATGTTTTAGTTATTTGCCTATTAATAGAAAAACTCTGAAATAAAGGTGAATATGTTTAAACGCAGCACACCAAGGAGCTCCATAACCTGGTTGTGTTTGCAGAAACGTTCATGGTGTGCCCCAAGGCACCTCAGATAACTCTTGGGAAGCAAACCTGAGGAGACCTTTTCATAAACTCGTCTCAAGCATTGCTGTGAAGGTGCTCGCTAGGGATTCCGTAAGAAAGGGGGCAAAAAAGAGCTTGTAAACTCCTGAAGCTGTGCCAGCGTTTAGCAACCTTCCTTTGCATTCATGGGGTGTGACCACCTTTAGAAGAGCCAACTGTCTATTTATGGCTGCCTGTAATTTCCATGGAGAATGTGAGCGCTGATAGCACCTCTGAAGATTAGCACTTGGGGCAGAAATACATGAATATGGATTAATATATCTCACTTAGGCAACCACCCTAAAAACATTGGTGTTTTAAGTTCATTTTCTTGAGATACCAGCTCTAAAAGTGCTTTGGAAGACTGTCCTTTGCTCTGAGCTGGTGTCTTCATAACTGGCTTTGGACTAACCTATGTTTTACCAATTAAAAATTCATTAAAAATGCAATCCGTGAGGCTTATTATAATTTATATTGTTTCCTTACAGGATTAAATTTACCAGTTTGGAGGAGGGAAACAAAAACCTAATGAGGAGGCCGACACCAGGAAGGAACCACGGCCTGTTTCCTTTCTTTCTCTATGGTGGATTTCATTCAAAAGAAAATCGAAGCTGGCAAGACCCTGTTTTTTCCCCTGCAATTTATTTAAAACCTTGCACGCATTTGGATACCTTGTGATTTCAGAGAACTATGTGAAGATTAAGCTTTTGCTTACTGATACATGGCATGTACTCTTTCAGTCTTTTGTGTTTGATTTTGTTTGATTTTCCACTGCAGCGCTGCATCTTTGTAAGGATTTTTATGCTTTCACCAGCAATGTCTTAAATACATTAAGACAACACATTTGGTGTTCACACTTCTTCAGTAACGACTGTACAAAAAAAAAAAAAAGCCAACAGTGGCATAAAGGACTGTGTGTTTTCTTTGAGCATTGTGCGGATTTTGCAACCAATGGGAAGACTATTTCTGCCAGAGCAAGCCCAACTTGTCTGATCGGCTGACAATTACAGCACCTTGCCACTATTCCTGAAGTGTCGTTGGGTTATTTCTTTTTTCATTATCTCCTCAGACCGTTCATATCCATTTTAAAAACATGGCAATAATTGCATGTTTACTTCAGTACTCCGAATTTGATTGCTCCGCTTGGGCTATGTAGCATGCCAGTTTTCAAAATAGGCCTGTGAGAAAGACAAAGCAAAAATGATGAGATGTACGCAGCTGACAGATATACAATGAATTCTTTATGTTTTTGTTTCCTTCGAGAATATTTCTTTTATGGGTCTTGGCAAACATCTCTATGTTTTTCCTCACAATATTTACCTTTTGGAATGTTTTCTTGAAAACAGAGATGATGAAATGGTTCCGTTTAATTCAAGGCAGATACTAAGGTACAGAAAAACTTTTGTTGAACGAACTATTGAATCTAGCTACGTTACTTTGCTGCATACGAAGCAAAGTGGAGCATTTTCCCTATCCCAAACTGTTTGCTGTTCCACACCAAAGCACCTTTCGAGTTATTTTCCATAGGTATTCTGAGCTGATTGGAAGGCACTACCAGATACTGTGTCTTTAGACAGCTTTTCGGAATGAATCATTCAAACGCAAACTTTGCAAGAGACAAAGTTGTGTGATTTTAGAAAAGGAAGTCCCTACTACATTTTGGTTGGGGAAAACGTTGTCTTCAGGGGTGTGATAAAACTGCCCTGACCACATACAATGCTTTGCATTCAGAGAGGGCAGGGTATGGTGCAAAAACCGCTGCTGAGTTATAGTCCTGCTCGGACAGGAACGCTTGCTAGGCAATATTATTCTACACATAAATTTCACATCCTTTGCTTGCTGGATGCATTGAATTACATTTTTAAGAAGTGCGGTAACACTTGGGTTAGCTTTCAGTGTTTAAAAAGAGGGGAAAAGGATTTGTGCTACTGCCATCTTATTAAACTCCAGCAGTGTTTAATAAGAAAAAAACTACCCAATAAGGCAAATCCTTGAATGTGCAAGTAGCTACGAAAGGCCTCCTAATGAACTAGGATACGAGTCTACACTTTCAAAGAGCTGAACCGTGGAAATATTCTCAATATTTGCACAGCCATTAAAAGACAATTTTCCCCAATGACATCTCTGTTTCAGGACCTGGTAAAAGCCATCTGAAAGCCACTTTCAGTCACAATCCTATTTAGAACTTACTACAGTTTTTCCCCTGTGTTTATGAGGGGGAAAAAGTGACCACTGAACTTTTGAATTTATCACACACAGAAACTGCCTTAGACGTGGTTTGTTTGGGTTTCATGTTTCTTTTTTTTGTAAGAGAAAAGTCTTTTATACATTATCTTTGCTACTTAAATTGTGTGCAGTTTGATGATCAAAATTAGCTATTTTTAGAAAAAAAAACTTGCTGCAAAAATCTGAAGAATTTTTGAAAATGTAACAAAGATTTCAATTAGGAATATAAGGGTAGTTTCATAGACACATCTACTTGGCAGCTTAAATTGGGAGGCAAGCAATTATGCTGCTCAGCTAAACATCTGAAGGTTTAATACAGAGAGTAATTCCCCAACTGTTCCCACAAGGCTAGCGCATTACTATCCATAGTGACTCATGTACAGTGTTTGCTTAAGGTAGGGGGGGGTGTGTGTGTGCATGTGTGTGTGTGTGTATGTGTGTGTACACACACGTGCACCTGAGATTATCTTCTCTGCCCCATTCCCACTTTTAAGCAACCACTGAAATCAAGTTGGTCCAAAAATCTTCACGCTCAATTGCCCGAAGGACAGTGCATAAATATCTAGGTTCCTAAATAGCAACTTGATTTTCAGCTGTAGTGAGGTTATCATCTCGGCTACCGATCAGTTAAGGAGTGACCAGGATCTCTTACTTATGCACCTGTTTCCTGGGTGCCCCAATTGCCTGCGGTGACTTGGGTTTGCTGCACTCCCGTGGAGGCTCAGGGCCCTGGGGATCTTCTCCCTGCACCGAGGGGAGCCGGGCTCAGCAAGCCGGTGCCGTTTGCCTGAGCACTGCAAATTATTCTTCTGGAACATCAAATCTGCTGGGAAACGGCAAGTTTTTTTGAGACAGTAGAAGCGCCTTTGTCCAGGGAACTGATGGTACAGCTTTATTTCCCTCTTCCTCCTTGCAGCAGAGCCCTTTGCCTGCACGGTTAGCCTGACTGACCACCTGGCAGTTAGCCCACCTCTCCAGCATCTTGCAGAAGTGATGTTTTTCCCCGCAGCTCTTCTCAGCATTGCGGAACGGCCTGTTTAAACCCCATCAGTGCTCTTGAGCCAGCTTCGGCAAAGATCAGTAGTGTTACCCTTTTTTTCTCTCCTCCTTCCCAAATTAGTTCCCTGCAGAATCTTCAAAGGGACAAGAAGGAGTATCCTGGCCTTCCAGAAGTGCTGCAGGTGCCAAACGTGGTGTTTCAATAGTAAAAAAATGGGCTTAAGTGACAAGTAGTCTCTGGGGCACAGTCCTTGAGAAACGGTGGGACTTGTTTGGAGTCAATAGCCGGCAGCAGAGTAACTTTCATTTTCCTACCGCTTGGCTGAGCCCCATTAGATCCTTCCTGATGATACTGAGAGGATGTGGCTTTGCTGCGAGAGGGGAGAGCAGCCATGGGGCAGCAGGTGTAGTAGGCAGATAAAAGCAGGAGGGCATGTTCTAACTCTCTGTGAGATCTAGTATTAAGAGAACGGGGAAGGGAAGATGGTGATAGAGATGGTCTGCACGATACAGAGATTCCTTACAAGTTCGAGTTCACAGAACCTGACTTTACAAGTCAGCCAGCTTAGTCCTCTCTCCTGCTGGGTTCAGATCAGCTCTAATCCACACCCAGCGGGCACCGCACCAGCCAGGACACTCCAATAGTGCCGACATTACATCACTGTATGGTGTCCCCAGATCGGTTGGGTCCTTTTAATTCTCACTATTGTTTTTAATCAGAAACATGGTTTAGGATAAGTCGTCAGTACATGCAACACTGAAAATTCCATCTGCAGTAGACAGAGGCACTGGGGTTTTGGCTTTCTCTTTGGTGCACAGGGGTTCTGCACCTCAGACTCCTGGGGAAAGAAGGTAGGATAATAAATTCCCTGTGGGCTGGTGGGTGACATACACCCCTGTGTGCTCTGTGTCAGTGCACGCAACCGAATGTGTAGTCAATGCTCTGGTACGCTCATATACAAAATATTCATCTGTGAATATTACTGGGTTTGTAATCTTTGTTATATAAAATGTTTAGGCTGTACAGACTGGGGAGCAAAATGCAGACACCCCATATAAACAGAATTACGTTGCATTACTGAGCATAGCAACACTCTCCCCTACCAGCATTTAGGTGGAGTGACTGTATGTTACTGCCTTGCATTTTTCACATAAGCAAAAAACCTAAAAGTAAAGGATGCACTACTAATTCCCGTCCCCCAGAATGCATTTCAATGGTGCTGCATACAAAATCCCTGCTTGCCAGCTTCCACGCGGATTTTTGTATGGTGCACTAAGAGGTGTTCTTTTTTTAACAAATAAAAAGGGGAGGGCTGGTACATGAAAACAATGTTAATGTAATTAAATATATATATATATATATACACACTTCAGAAGAACAGCATAGTAAGCAGTACAGTAAAATAAATGTCGCATTATTTGTTACACCTTGTAATTTGTCTGTATTATGAAAGATGTAATGGTTTGTCAGCTGTAACTGTTGTTTTCTTGTAACATCATATTGAATAAAGTGTAGCAGAATCTCTCTTCTCTTTCATATATGGGATCTAGTCCTAACCCAGGGAGTAAAGCCTTTCTTTTACTGTTTGTTCTCCAGAAAACGAACAAGGAAACAGTTGTAAACAACAGATTTTTAAGGAATGAAAAATATTTAGAAGCAGGCAGGGACTAGACAGTAATTAGTTGAAAAGATTAGGCACTGATTCAGTCAAACACATGAGCTTAATCAAAGCTACATGGCAGTGCTGACTACACAGCGTTCTTCGCACAGTGCATTTCTGTCTGTACTAGTTAGTAAGTTAATTATTTGGTGTCTCTTTCCATTTTGTTATATGTGTGACAAGGGACTTATTTACAGTACACTGGGATTTAACTGAAATGGTAGAAGGGCCAGTTTTCTGGCCAAAAAAAAAAACCAACCCAGGTCTGATTTAAATACATCATTGTATGGAGAATAAATTCTAGCTTATTGCAATTTCTCTTGAAATAAAAACCTGATAATTCTGGTGGAAAATACGGCAAAGCATATGATAATGCATTTTTTACAACTTTGATATGGGAGTGTGATTTACACCTGTTTTACACTTGGTTATTTATGTCAGTCAGTGAGTATGTGCTGCCTAGATTCTTAACCTGTTTACTTATTTGTGCATTATAGCATTAGGTAGGCAAGTGCTCACTCGCACTGAATATAATCAGTATGTGCCGTCAGTATTTTCTCCTCCTTTCCATTGCTTCTAGCTTTTTTGGTACCGACATCTTGCTAGGACCTATTTTTAGACAATGAAAGTTAAATCAATGCAGCTTGCACAGACTTGGTTAGAATATTTGACTGAAATGTCAGAATATGCTGTTTTAGCAAATGCCCGAGTCGGTAGGAATCTGTTGGTTGTAACCATCATTTTGGTCTGGGATGGGGGATGGCTGGAGAGCAAGTGTTTGTAGGCTGATGGGGAAGCCATGAGCCTAGGGTATGGATAACGGAGGACCTAAATTCTGGTCTTGGCTCCGGCTGATTAGGAGTAGTTGAAGATAAAATGGTCTTCCTCTGAGCTAGCACAATATCAGCTTGATCATGGGTCTTCAGTGTCTACCAGGTTTTATCTGGTAGAATCATGTTCTGGCCGAGTTCTGATCTCAAAACTCTTCAAGAGATTAATCCCTACTTTTAAATCTAGAAAGCTGCCGCAAAATGACATCAGCTGCACCCAGAGGGCATTGCACAAAAACAAACCAAGGAAACACATGCTTGCTCATCTATTTCTATTTTACCTCCAGTTCTCACTGGCTAGGGTAAATTGAGGAAGGTGTTGCCTTTTCATAGTCTAGATGAATAATTCGTGCTTTCAGCTGAGTATCTGATGTGTTTGGTATTCCTGACTCACTACCTGTGTGGCAACTTTAACCTACAAATCTCTCAGATACAAATGAGGACCAAGAATTATTACCTAAAAAGGTTTGTATGTTTGAGCACTGGGTACCAGGAAGCATATTGAAAGTGAGCTTTTAATTATGTAGTATAATCCTTAAAGCCGTCTCCTGACCCCCTTGGCTGCACGCCTAGCCTGTTTAGCCCCAAGGGTTTCTTCCTAAACTAGCCTGGCTGCTACAGCAAAGCAAGGGATGCACTTAAGTAGAATAGCAGCCACCCCTCCCCCGAGAAAAGAAAAAGACAGAGGGAAGGTGTTGGAGCAACCTTGTGCCACTAGGTTAACACATACAGTGTCTAAATAATGCCTCTCCTTGTAAACCTCTGCAAAGTAAACCCTACAGCAGCAGAAGGGCTTGCTGCTACCAGTGGGGGGTGGTGTTATGGACATTAGATTTGAGAAGCTTATATAGCACATGGGCGAGGATAAAGGGATACAAATCAGAGGGGAAAAAAAAACCTGAAGAGATTAAAAAAAAATAAAATTCCAGGGCCAAGTATTTACTGTTCATTCCCATTGCGAGTGGTGTTATATATTGTCTGCAGTGAGTCATGCTGAGAGAAAGCCAGGCACAATAATAGCTGAGAGCAGCCCTGCAGCCCCTTCGTTATTGCCTCTGCCGGCTGATACTGAGTTGGGCGAAAGAAAGTGATTCCAAAAATTTTTTTTTTTTTTTTTTTTTTTTTCTCCTGTTTCCCAAAGGGCCTGGTAGTGATTGTTGGGGCTGCACTGCCTTGAGAGAACTGCTAAACTAAAATCAAACATATTTTTTTAAATTAATCTTCCAAGGACCAATACGGTGATTGACATAAAAGACGTAACAGCGTTAAGTGCTAGACAACAAGATACTGCAGTGCTATATACCCTAGTAAAGTCTTGAAGCCTAAGGAGATTTATGATACCATAGAAATATTGCGACCTCACCTTTCAACATGAATAAGGAGTACCGAGTAGGTTTCAAAAGGGTAGGTGTTCATCTTACAATCCAGCTAATTAAAATAATTTGCCCCCAGCTTCCACATGAGGAGCTCGGAGATATTCATGCATTAATGAAACGAGCTGTGCATGCAGCCCTGGGATATACCGTATAGATGTAAAGATCCATATTTTGTAGAAGGAAAAAAAATAAGCCCACCCCCAAAACCAAGGCACAGATTCAGTTCTCTATTTTCAAAGCTATGCATGGGCACAAGCACCCAAGAGAGTATTTCACTTGGTGTTTGGTGAAAACTGAGCATTCAAGATACTTTTTTAGAATATTTTATCACAACAACAAAGAAGTGTGACTTCTGTATTCAAAACAACTCAAGTTTCACTGTATAGACAGGTGGAAATATTACAGATACAATACATGACAAAGTGTTGTGGTCTAATAGGACTGCAAAGAGTTGTTCGTTGACCAAATTCCCGGCATCATGTCAGTGTGGAGCAGGAGAAGTTGTGTGTACCATCCATGTCAGCTCTGCTGGGAAATACTGTAAACATGAGCTGCCACTTGGCTGCATCAGGAGACATAGATAGAACTGTCAAACACTTCAGAGAGTGTCTCAGGTGTTCTATATCACAGCGGTTTTTTTCACCATACACACTACGGAGAGCAAAGCAGAAGTGATTTTCTGCTTGGGAGGTAACGCTCTATTAAAATAGCCCCTTTCTTATAGATGGTTAACATTTTATAGATGCTGTTCTGGCCCATTACATGTAATAAATGCAAACCACGATAGCCCTAACATGCCCTTTTTATGTACACTGCTGGCTGCTACAAGTGTTCGTCTATCTGATGAGCACTCAGAAAGTGGCCCAGCGCAGGGTATTTTGGAACACAAAATTGCCTCTTTGGTGGGGACATGAGTCACAGAAGAGCTGCACTTCTGGTCTCCCACATCCACTAGGTCCTTTCCAGAAACGCCTGTTTGCATCTGGGCAACGTCGGTGTTTTCACTGCCGGCTGTTCAGCCTGCACTCCTGCATGCGGAGTGACTAAACTGGAGTAGCAGGAACCTGTAATTTTGGGAGCAGCTCCATTAGTGGTCAGAGGTATCCCGCTCTTCTGCCCGTCCAGAGCCAGCAGCCAGTGAGGTCTCTCTGGCAGAGCCAGGTTTTGCTGCTCTGTAGCTCCAGCCGCTCTTCCAAGCTCTGCTCAAACACAACATCTGCCGGTGCAGCAGGACTGGAGGTGGAAGAAGCAGGAGAGAGGGCACGAGACAGAGACGCGTGTGCAGTCTGGGGGCAAGGCCATGAACCTGGCAAGGAAACAGTCACAGGCAAATTGCCTTGTTTTAGAAACCTCACAAATGTTCACCCTACCACTAGCTGGGCCCTTCTTTTGTAACCCCCACATAAGAAAGGGCCATTTGGATATCCTCCTAAACCCTTTCCTCAAGTAATTGTAATTTCGATTTAGGACAACCGATTGATCAAAGGAAAGGGGAGAGTCTCAGAGGGTTTTGGATGAGCCCCCACAAGTCCTTAAATATGAGGAAGTGTGCTGTACACTCACCGCCTATAGTAACACAGAGCTTTGAACACCCCAGTGTGTTTCAGCAGTGTTAGCCAACGGGGTTTCCTATGCCAGTGCTGCCAAACAATTGCTGGTTTTGGGGAGCGGAGGCTTGTGAGGAACCCCAGTGCCAGGCGGGCTGGAGGGGACACCACCTTAACCGGGGAGAGAAAGGAGCCGGGGCCTGGAAATGACACCAGCCTCTTACTGGTGGCCTGGTGACAAAATGGAGCTAAGGCGGCTTTGCCCCCTGCCATCAGGACTCTTGGCTGCTCCTTATTAGAATCATAGAATGGTTCGGGTTGGAAGGGATCTTAAAGAGCATCTAGTTCCAACCCCCCTGCCATGGGCAGGGACACCTCCCACTAGACCAGGCTGCTCAAGGCCCCATCCAGCCTGGCCTTGAGCACTTCCAGGGATGGGGCAGCCACAGCTTCTCTGGGCAACCTGTTCCAGTGCCTCACTGTGCGCTGTGTCAGTCACTGTGCATGAATAAAAACATGGATGGCTCGGTCGGTATTCTCTTATCCCCTCCGCCTGACAGGACTGTGCCAGCTATGCGGCACCTTTACGGCAAAAAAACCCGCAGTGCCCTTCAAAACACTGAATCCCCACACCTGTGATGGGGGCTGCCGAGCTCCTTGCTTCGCACCAAAATATTTTGACTGCAGGAATCTGTCTGGCAGGAAGATGTGCCAGGAGGGAACAAGGAGCGCATTGACGTTTGCCGAGCGCCACTTCAGATGCCCTGTTTCGCAGAAACGCGCGTTTCTCGGCGGCTCCGGCTGGCGCAGGCCCAGAGGCGCTGGGGCCACGGATGCGCTGCTTCGCGCCGCCGACCGGGGAAGGAGGGACCTTAAACCGCAGCGCCGTTCAAGGGCTGGCCCACGGAGAACGGAAGCTCTGCCGTACCAGAGGGCGGCTTTATGGGTGACACCGTGGGTGACACCGTGGTCCCGCTCCCCGCGGGCTAAGGCGGGCGGCGGGGCCTGCGGGCAGGGCGGCGCCGCCGCCGCTCGCCAGGGGGCGCCATGG
>VYZM01009177.1:372887-385669 GCA_013398915.1 Dromas ardeola
GGGGCCGGGGCTGGGGCTCTCCTCGGTGTGAAAGGGGGGGGAACTCTGGCGCCAACCGTGAGGGAAAAATAACAGCGGGGGATCCGGTGCGGAGCGGGAGGAGGAGTCTTAAATCCCGAGTTGGGCAGGGTGCGGCCTGCCGCTGGGTTTGGCACGGTGGAGGGACCCTGTTGCTGTGAAATCGGGGGATTTTGGAAGGCACACGCCTTTCACTGAGGTTATTTCGAACATTTTATGAAATGCTGCTGTGAATGGGGGTTCTTTTTCCCTCAGCCATGGCTCCGGACTGGCCGTGTCGGGGCAGAGTGGATGCCGGGTTGCTGGGAGAAGCCAGGGCCCTCACTTTCCTCATGGCGTCTCCTTCCCCACAGTCTTCAAGGCCTCACAAACTGCGGGTACAGCCCGGCCATCAACACCCGCAGCATCCCGAACTGCGGGTACAGCCCGGCCATCAACACCCGCAGCATCCCGAACTGCGGGTACGGCCTGGCCATCGACACCTGCAGCTGCCAGCCGGCCTCCCGCCATTCGGCTGGGGACTACGGGGGATCCTACACCTCCTCTTTTCCACACCCATCCAAAAACCTGCCAGGGTTTCCACCAACTCAACACGGTTGAAGGCACTTTGCGACGACCCAGCAGTTCACGTTCAACACTTTCAGTCCTGTTTATTGTATTGCCTTAGATCCACACTCTGCCCTCAGATACATCCAGGCAGCAGCCGGTGCAGTAACAGGGGTTTGTGCTGGTGTGTGAATACCTGAAAATGGAACCGGACTCCACGCCATCTGTGAAAACACAGTATCAAACTCACACCTGCCCCAGACCCTGATCTTTTATTAATTTCTTCCATACAGAGAAGAAAAAAAATTGCAACCAAGTTCTTTTAAAGATATCTCTGGAGGCTGAGTTAGAGAAATGGCCTTAGGTGGATTTTTTTTTTTTTAACTTGGACATTTATTACAAAGAGAGAAAGAAAAGGTGCTGTTTAATCTCTCTTCTCATATGATCCTCAGTCTCTACCTGGTTTATTTTCCGCACATACGATCTCCTTTGTTCTCTGGTAGCAGTCCCCTAAACAAGTGATTAACAGATGAAGGATCAGCCTGCAATGCTCCTAGCTGCAGGATGCGATGCGGGGGAAAAAATGAAGAAATCCACACTGGCTATTTTTCTGACATGCCTCCCAGTACTACGTTGTCCCAACAGAGAAATTGCTTTTGTAGTGTACTCGCTTTTTTCTTTTGAGGTGTCCCTCAGCACTTCCCCAAATCTCTCAGGCCTCCCTGCACCTTCTTTCAATTAAATTACTTTTCTTACCTTAATTTAGACTGTTTAATTAGAGCTGGTTAGAAGTTTTTCCCAACAAAGCAAGGTTATTTAGCAGCTTTAAAACCCACTGATTTATCAGGAGAGAAAGACTTACCTTTCAATTAACTTCGTTCACCTGTGGGTTGCCAGGAGCTCAAGTTTCTCAGCTCAGTGACAGGTTTCCGTTTGAATGACTATGGGGCTGGAGACCTCAGGGATTCCTGTCTCTTGGCCATAGAGCTAGGAGCCAACGCTGGGATCCTCCAGTGTGTGCAGCTATGGGGCAGTGCAGATCGCAGAAACTGCGATGACTAGTTTGGTTTCAAGACACCATGTCATGAAACTGGCCAAACCACTATCCCCAGGTATTTCAGTATTTCACATCTTTGACACAGTATTTCAACTCCACGAACATGTTAATGGTTTTGCTTTTAGTTTGGAATGAAGCCTTTCTAGAAGGCATTTCCTCCTGAAAGAAGGAATAACCTACCATCGTTAGCAATGAAACCTACCAAAAGGGGATAACAAGCTTCACTGGCTGGAGGAGACAATCGTTAAATTCAGTCTACAGCTAAGATGTATTCTTTCTAAAGAAAACAATGACTTAATAGATCGTTTTACCACTCATGCAGGAGAGGTCTGGTTTTAATCCAGTTTGAAATCAATTGAAATATGGCAATCCTGAAGTAAATTAATATTTTTTTGCATTGATTTCATTAGCGTTAGGACTTTATCTGGGATGACTTGCTAAGATAGACACAAATTGGAGCTGGAGGCTAGATTCCACTTTGTGAATGTCGATGGCTTATGCAAGCAGGAAGTCACACTTGATAGCCTTATAATTTGTTAATTATATAAGAGGTTGCAACAGCTACGTGGTTTACCGGTGGAGAAATTTAGAATTTGTCCCGTTTTAACATATTTGCAGATGTTACTGAAACCATTGCTTCACGGCCCTCTTTTTTACCTTTATGTGATGACCAGTTGTTGGCTGGGGTTTTTTTCTACTATGAATACAGATAGACGTATTTCTGAGAAAAAGAATTGTGATTGTCTAAGCAACACAGTTTGGAAAATGGAAGCCAACCTCTTTCCTGTGCCCAGTATTACATCATTTGAAACAGCACACTATCTCAAGATCTTCTGAGGTCAGAAACTGCATCACAGTGGAAAGACTTAAATCTTAATTTCCAATAGCATAAAGGTCTCATTTCAGTCTTGGAAAAATCAGCTGTTATTAGGCTTAAAACCTATTCTCATTACAGCAGCAAATGCTATCTATCGTAGCCTTAGTACGCAAGGAAAAACTGCCATCTGCAGAAGGTTGTTATTTAATAAAAATATATCTACTTTTGTTAATTGTTCCTCTAAGAAAGCTTTAATTGAAAAGACATAGAGGTAATTCACGTTTATTTTGTTTGGACGCAAAATTGGTTGCAGCCTTTGCTTTCTGCTGTGATTTGTCTCTAATCAGCATTCCCACTGTTCTAAAAAATTGATATGAATTCTAAATTGATACAGGAGATGCACATAAACAGATCTCACCTCCCCTCCTGTGCGGGCAATCTATGCAAAATAAGTTTAGGGGCTCTGGGATTTAAAGTTTACTGACTTTTGTCTGTGGGAACTGGAGTGCCACTTTGCACATCGTGAACATTGTCTGTGAATTACCTGCCTTAAGGGGGATTGTTAGCACATGAATCAAAAGTGGCTGACTAATGTAGAACATCTCAAACAAAAGGATTAGACAATAGCTCAGATGCACCAAGACGCATTTTAAATCAGCTGAAGTGAAATTAAGTGCTTTTTAGTCTCATACTGGTCTTAAATATAATGTTGAACAATGATTCTGAAAATAGGAAGATCTGGGTGCCCTCATTTTGCTACAGAGAAGATGCCATCTATTTATTTTCTCTTGAAAAGCGGTGTCCTTCCTTTACCCGTGGTAATGGTGCTTGCTCAGTCCTGTGTGCTTCATTCATAAAGGAAGAGCACTGTATTCCTCCATGCCACAAAGGCCATAGGGATTCTCCTTTGATTATTTGGATAACACTCTGGGGAATGAGACAATTATGCACACATATTTGCATGTATTTTTATATTGAAAAAGAAAGGTTTTTTTTTCGGATGGTCCAGAGTTATTTTCTCCACCCACTAAGAAACCTCTGCAGCAGCAGCCTCAGTGTCATGTTCGTCCTTGAGAACCCTGCTGCAAAGACACCCATGCCTGAGCTCAGTTCCAGTCATCTGGGACGTGGGATCTTGCAACCACCGCGGCTCATCACTTCCAAACTTTCAGGCAAAGTTTAAAGGACCAATGGGCTAAACCCTCTTCCCCTCGGTGACAAATGGAGAAGACTGATTTCATCTGGTGTAAGGAAAAAAACAGGCAGGTCTGCAGGGTGCCTCCTGGCACATTGATTTGCTCGGTTTGCTGAATCCTCCCTTTGGGTGTAAAGATGATGCCTGGCCAAACATGCCATCTCCTTCCTTCTCCAAACCAGACACCACGGGAGTCCGAGACAGACGTAATTCATTGGGTTTGGCCAGTTCTGATCTTGCTGAAATGGGAGCTTAATTCAGTGGGATAAGAATTTGGTCCTTAGAAGGTGAAGGTGCGGTGTTTCCTGTGAAGAGGGTTTCTTTGATAACTTTCTAAGGAGTAGAGAAAGCAAACTACTGCTGGACAGAGTAAGTACAGCCCGTTTACTCTGGGCAATAGCTTTCAGAACTAGAAAGTTGAGCAACCAGGCTAATGTTCTCAGCAAAGGACTAGCAATACTTACTTATTTTAACTAGAGCATGAATGACTGGTCCTATTTAGAGGAAAGCTGTGCTGGCAATGTGCAAAATAAAAATGGAAAAAATATTTTTGGATTGACACAAAACCGGAATCTTTCAGGCTGTGTGGCAAACGGGGAAGGTTTTTTTTCAGGTTGAATAGAGTATTTCACACTGATTTGGGACATTTCTAAAGGATATGAAAGCAACGTGAAAATAAACTCATGCAGGGTGACTGGTGGAATATTCACAAAATTGAGGAGGGGGGATCCCCTTTTGCACCCAGCGGTGCAAACTTCCACTCTTTAGGTGGGAGACTCCAACTGCTCGGTAATGCCCAGGGTTTCCTCCCAGAAAAATACCCAGGCTGTAAGGCTGGCTGCCCAAACCGTGCCTCACAGGCACATCAAACCGATCTCCTGTGATGGATGGTGCCTGAGAAAGTTGCTCTGCTGGATTCAAGGCTGCTGGGCAGTTTGTATGCTGTGGGGTGGGACAGGTAGAACAGCAGAAGCTGTAGTGGTGAGCACTGCCTCGTGTCCCTGCTCTGCCACCAGCCCAGCCCTGCTCCCTGTTTTCTGAGACATGTGGAGCTCCTGACCACTTGAAGGCATTGGTGTTATCCCATCTAATGTACATCATTGATACTTGGGGTGAAGAAAATTCAGTGTGGCAGCTGTAGAGGATACAGAGGAACCTCTCTCTTGAATGCTGATGTGTCCAACCTCATATAACTCATAAACATTCATTGGGTAAGAAAACAGGTGAGGATTATGGTATAGTCTGGTGCCTAGGACACTCATCTAAATTTTCCTCTCTCTGCTTCCAAGCGTTTTCAAAGGGGAAAAACTGAAGTGTCCCACCAGGATCAGTATCACTGTGAATGAAGTAGGAGGCACATGACTTTAAGACCTAGCTTTAAATCAGTTAGAAAAAGGAGTGGATATTTGCCTCCAGTCCCACAAAATGTAATTGGTATGGCATAAGGATGCTCTTTTCCCATTTTCTGTTGTTTCAGAAATTGTTTTCAAGTCAGCTTGTAAGTCTTGTCTGAAAAGTCAAAGCAAAAAAAGTACTGCAAAAACACCAAAATAATCCCTTCCACATTTTATTTGAGGCGAAATTCTTGACTAAATTTGACTTGACGTTACAAGTGTTTGCATTTCACTGTGACTAAGTGATTCTTACACACTCGGTGCTCAGCTCTAGCTTGAGCTCTGTTGTTATTTCAGCCTCCATGTATTTTGCTTTGGGAGCATGGAAGACAACTGCTCGGTGGCTGAGCCACAGCCGCCTCCACAGGGACGGGCGGACGGGTGAGATTTCTGGTTGCATCAACTTTCCCAGCAAACTGGTTTCTGTGATAAACACCTGAGGCTCTAAAGAAATATGGCTTCAGTCCATCCCTTCCAAAATCCTCATCGAGCAACTCTTGCCTCTATATATTCTACCCTGTAGAATCTATAATCTGTGGAAAGTGTAAGAATTGATCTCTCAGCAGTGTTGCTAAAAGCCGCAGCCACTTTGCTTTGTTTTCACTTGGAGAATGTAAATGTCTTTTTGGCGGATTTGATTTCTGGGCAGCTCCTGGCTGAAAATACTATCATCGGCATTGACTTCCCTCGTGACCTGTCACAGGCAAGCCATCCTGTGATCGAACAGCAGCCCACAACTATCAATATCCATTATTGGACTTAGCTGGTGTGCACTGCTCTTCACACTGAGAGCAGAGATGGGCCAGAGGCGGATCTTCATCTTCAAAATGTAGGGCTTGCGAGTACAGACCTTGGGCACGTTTTGATCCACGGAAGCAATAAAACTGTACTGTTTGCTGACACGTCCACCCCTACTGAGATGTCACGTCTTGCTGGAGGATTTTTACGGTAAATCTGGGTTGCCCTGTGGCTCCCCTTCCTCTTCTCTCCTGCCAACCTGGCTTCTTATTAAAGCTGCTGCTGAAACTGGAGGGGGGTCTGTCTCCCTTTCCAACTTGCTATAGACCGCACATCTCAAAGCACAAGAGAGGCGGGTGATTTGTCCCCTGCCCGCTTCCAACAGCTACAGCTTCAGGGAACCACAGGAGGTGTTTCCAGCTCTGCTGCCTCCACTCCTCAGCTGACAAATGAGCAGGTTTTCTGCCTCCCTCCCAACACTGCCTCTTCGTCCGAACCACCACACGTGGGCCCTCCTTTTGTCTGTGGTCTGTTGTTAGCTGTTCCTCTGTGACTGTAGGTTCCCCTGAAAGCGAAGTGGCAGCTTCCTCATGTGGACACCTGCAGTGGGGCAGCTCTGCTCCCATGAATGCTCCCGAGAGCTCAGCTGCCACTGCACGGGGCTCTGGGGAGACCAAGGCCACGTCCATGCTGTGGGTCTTGGGAGCACTCAACACCATTTGGGGCTTAGTGTGTGCCATGGCTGTATCCTGCCTCATCAGAATGGCCTTAATTCTTGTCACAAAAGTCTGCCAGCCCAGTACCAAGTCCTCCAGTCCTCCAACCCCATACCTGGCAGCCAATGCCTGAGGAAGGTTATCTGAATAAAGACAGCCCATAGCAGTATCTTCTAGCTCTCAACAGTGTCCAGCTGGAGGTACATCCTGGAGGTAGGGGCCTGTCAGGGGATGGTGAATGCCATTTTCCTGCCCCATGAGATAGCAGCCTGGGCGAAATGGCCAAAAGGAACTATAGCAAACTGAGTAGTGCCTGCCTGTCCCTCAGTGCCAAAGCCATGGCTAGCCCTGCAGAACACACCACTTGGCTTGCACACTGTCTCCTCCTTGTCCTTTACATCCAGATGTCTGAAGGACAGAAGCTGCTTCCTGTGCAATGTAGTGCTGTGCTGCTGAAAGAAACCTGGAACTCTTCTTCATATTTATTAGCTCATCTTTGATTTGGGACATCAGTGAGGGTTTGTGTGTGTTCTTCATCTGCGTTCCTCCAACAGCTTCTATCTGTGCGCGTGAACTTTAGGTCCCCGCTTTTCCAGGCTGTAGCACACGTGTGCCTCTTTATTTAGTGCCATCAGTGGATATACTTAATTCTTTTCTGTTGTTTTTTGCTGGATATTACTAATTGACAGAGTCTCTTCTTAGTGGTCCTTAATTGTCTGTTTTATATGGTCACACCGTAGATCAGACAAGCCTATATCACACTGTGGACTGGGGATGAGGCTGGAGATCGTGCCAAGATACAAACATGCTGAGAGAAAAATGAGCAGTCGCCCTTGTGTATTTGAACTCTGATTCCATATCTTGATATGCCTGTTGTCTTGTGCTGCAGGTCTTCATGGCAGGAATATTTCTAAATCCCACAGGCCTGGTTGTCTGTTTTGCTCTATCCGCTGTAATGGAAGAATATGTTTGCTATAGTTAGCCCCAAGCTATATAAATGAAACTGGGAAAATGGATGCAAGCCCTATGTTTTTAAATACTCACACGTATCTCTGTCATAGTAATGACTTTTGTAGAGTCAAAAGGATGTTATTCTTCATCCAGCTGCTGTGTGTTAGCTTTTATCTCCATTTATAGGTTGCGTTTTCCATCACCCTGTTTGTGAGCCTACTGCTTCAGCAAGGCCCAAATAGTTGTCAATCGTCTGGGCTTTGTTATCACAGGGTTACGCTAAAAGAAGGTATTTTCTCTTCATTCTCTGGTGGTTTTCCCCCCTTCATTTCTTTCAAAACACATGCACCACTATCTTTCCTGTGGTATCGCCTGTGACTCTGCCTCTCCATTGCATGTATGTTGTTTTCTGAAAAGTCAGGTTAGAAAAGTCCTTGTCTAGCAGCGAGTGAACTTTGAAATACTCAGTTATGCTGCACGCTGTATCTCCCCCCTGCGATTCATAGTGCTCTAAAATGAGAGCAAACCTGCCGAGATGGCTGTTTCTGGCTGGGCTTGGGGCTATTGACATCCTCAGGAACAGTAAGTTTCTTAAGTGCCAGCTCTGGACCTCTGGTGAATGAGCAAACCTACTCTGCGCCTGGAGTCCAGCAGGGAGAACAGTAACATGGAGCTGGTTTTGCAGCAAGTCTAGCACTGGAACTGACAGCCCGGGGCTGGCAGTGCTCAGGGAAGGTGTGTGTAACACTCTTTGGGCTTCATCACTCAGCTGAGATTTTCAGCAAGATGGAGAAGAGGCAAAATCAATTTATATCAGCTGTGGAATTCCTATTGAGGACAAGATGTGTTGAATCCCCATCACCGGGGAATTTAAGGAACTGGTGAGCATCTGTGTATAAACTGGATACATTGGGAGCCCTTCCAGCCCTGTTTTCTGTAATTGAATCCAGGAAAGCAGCCGCTTGTTTAAACTATACAAAGATGCTTCCTAAGGATTGTTTTGTAAGTCAGTCACACATTTTTGTGACGACTCAGAAACAAGCTGCATCTTAAAAAAAACACAACATATACCATCAAACAGGAGCATACAGTGTCTGTTGTTAGAGATGAGTCCCAACACCACAATCTGGTTTTCAAAGCAAAGTACTAGCTCTACCGATCCTTTGCTTGGATGAAGAAACTGCTTGTGAAATTTGAGCTAGGATCAGCAGCCACAATATGTAGGTGTTTGGGCTTAGGATTTTAATTCTAGCCTGTATCAGTACTGATTGCTTTTACAGACATTGTATTAATGTTGAGGAAAAGAGGGGTATAGCACATGAAAAGAGTGACTCCACTTCCAAACACGCACACAGTCTTGTTATAAAAGCATATTATGGGAAGATACTTCTGCTTAGGGTTGATCGACCGAAATGCAATTTTAATTTTAAGTGTCACGGACACTTGTAATGTATTTGGTGCTGGTTTGGGTTTACTTTCCCAGTTGCCATTCATTTCATGACATTGCCTGGGACTTGGAGACGCAGCCAGACAGATCTGCTGAACACATGAATACTAAGGAAGTGGTTTCCCTAGTAACAATAACCACGTAACAGCTCGCACAACTTCTTGCCCTTCCTTACGGGATTTGTTTGTTTGTGTGTTTCTCACTGGGTCAGATAGAGGAGACACCAAAATTGGAGCTGGCTAAAAGGCAGCCAGGATCAGCTTACTGGAAGTGGGGAGAGTACAAAAAAAAACGACTGCTGCATTTGCAAGTGGTGTTATTACAGAATTTGGCTTTGCTTTGGTTTATGGGAGTAATCCGGGGGCATGCTCATAGCTGCCTCTGAGCATGGACTCAACAGACGCTGGTACAACTCAGATTCTTATTTCAGAACATCTTTTTACAGATGCTTTTTTTTTTTAACACATGAAACTATTGTCATAATGGATTAAGTGCAGCTTTGAGACAGTAATCAATTAATGGAAAGCTGAGTGGGGGAACAAATACATACATTAAGTATGTAATCTCAGTGCAGGACTTATTGCTAGCACTTTAGAGAAGGTGAATGAAGCAGCGTTTGGGAACATGGATGGATGTGCTTCTGCATTCAGACTGCGGGTAGGGGGTTGTCTGGCTGGCATGCTCTTGCTACTGGAGAAGAAGGGAGATTCATTCTCTAATACATTGCAACATATTCCTCAAAGAATGTAGCTATACCGTTGTTCGGGTAGGGGATCCTGGTAGGCATGTTATATATGATCATTAGATTGCGTTATCTTTTTAGTCTTCTAATCAACCAGTCTATTTACGGCTCACTTGAAGCCAGGTGAAGCAATTTGCAGCACTAATCCCAGGTTTTAAATCTGCTTCTTCAGGCACTGAAAAGCTGAAATCCTGGATTTCATTAGTCATTGTTCATATATATGTATTAAATGTTATGACCACTTTTGTGTCATTTTTTATATTAAAAAAAAAAAAGATTAGTATTACCTGTCAGCTCTCTGTAAAGCTGTGTCTTACTTAAGGTGAGTCTGTTCCTGAGCAAGCTGAAATGATTTTATCCATTGCTAGAAGGAAAAACTGATAAGGGCCAAACTGCAATCAGCTGTGAGTTTACTGTTAAGATAATAACATGGAGAGACACTGTGCAGAGATCAGCCATGCTTTGCTTTTTCAAGATCTTTGACCACAATGAAATCATGACATTATCTCAAAGCCGACACATGTAACTCCAGTCATACAGATATTTACAGCTAAAAACGATAAGCTTGATCCTGAGGGATGCTGGATACACCCATCCTTGCAGCTTTTAATGGCAGTTCTGGGTGTTCACAGCCCTTGGATCAGACTAAGATCGTCTCAACAAATCACAGTGAGGGGGACAGAGAGGAAATGGCTATCAGAAAACCAAAGACAGACTAAGATTTTATCCTTATCAGACTGCGATGAGGTGTCTTGGAGCAATATACGGATTCTTTTCCCAGGTTTTATCAAGTGTCATGACTGGCCAATGCACTTTAGTTCAGGACAACGGCAGAAATAAGCATGAGCAAGTTTGTAATTAGCACTTACACTCCCCCAGCATGTATAACTCCCACTATCACAACATTCTCTTCCCATCACAGGTAGCCTATTTTACGCAGGGCATTTTAAACAGTTGTATTAGGGGCTCCTCCTGTAAACCAGCTGTGTTGGAATCCTTATCAACCAAAATCAGCGTCAGACCTGTGCGCAATATGATCTTGGCAGAGAACACCGCTGTCTTGTGCTCTCGAGATCGTTGACAGTAATGAAAATTATGTTGTTGTCTTCCAAGTTAAACATCCATTAAATCCAGTCACGTGAGAGCACATTACGTTCTTAGATTAGTAAGAAAGGAACAGTTACTAAAACCTACCTTTCAAATTTACAGTTTCCCTCAAGGTACAGAGTCTTCCAAATTACTGTACGCTTTTGAGAGGTTTTTTTCCTTTGTTTCTGTTTGCGAAATAAACTCTGTTATTAATACTGAATAATTAAATAAATCCAGTGGGTTTGCGTGTCTGGAGACACGTGCACATCAGCAACAATCCTATAAATGCATATGCAGATGTGAGCGTGAATTCAGATGAGTACAGGAGCATGGCTGTATTCAATTCTGAAAATAATAATCCAGCTCCTAATTATGTAAATGGTTGGCTATGCTGATTTAGGCCAGTATATTTATTCTCTGTTTTCTAACTGTACATCAATGGACCTACAGACTGTAAGTTGCCAAAGTTGAATCAGATGTGTAATAGAGAAATTAAAACATTTTCCGTTTTGTTCAATATCAAAACATTCTTGTTTTCACAGTGGTCTAATGCGGGTCTTACAGTGTAACAAGAGCAGTGAATCATTTGAAAACATGTGCTATCTTTTGTATATCGCAGATACTTTTCCCATGGATAAGGAACTTTTCACCATAGGAAGACTTTTGTATGACTCCCTCTTGTTTCCCTGTTTATTTCTAAGCTAAATTTACTGTAAAGAGAGAGGTTTTGCATCTGCCTGTGTCAGTTCTCCAGTGTATTGAGGTCAGCTTCCATTCTCCTTGGCTCTGATGCCTGCCTGTATAAATACAAATTCCATTTCCATCCTATTATTTTTCTAATCAAGGGTTTGTCATGCAAAAGAAGATCTGAGGTGACTGTGTTTTCTATTATGCTAAACATTCCATTATGATAATATCTTCAGGACAGTCTTATAAAGGTGCCCTGCCCAAAGAAATCACAAATGAGAGCAGTGAAATAGTAGACAAATCCTGCATAATTTGCCCTCTCATTTAACATTCAGGCCACAGAGTTCACCCTAATTTGCCATACACATTTCCTCTGACATTCTCGATCTGTACATATGGTAAAAATAAGAATTGGCAGCTTTTGCTGAATAGAATTCTGTTTGAGTGCTTATCAAAAGAAGAAGAAGAAAGGGGTTGTAAAATGTAGTCATATTTAGTACATCCTTCGCTTTCTTTTGCTTTCTCCACTAAACTCACACTTAGTAAAATCTACAGTCAATGAAATTTACCTTTTGAGCTCAAGTTGTTTCCATTCAGAACAAAGTAAAAAATACGCCAGCAAAAAAACCCTGATATTTCTTAGAAATTCTCTTTTCTTTCTTATGCCAAATCCCAAGGGGCAGGGCTCCACAGAAAGGGAGTTTATTTTCCAAATCCTTTGAACACAAAGCTCTTACATTTTCTAGGACAAGATGTTTTCCTAGACAATCTCAATATTGTAACTTTGTATTAATACTTTTGTCATAAAGGTGAATACACACGCATATTTTATTGTATATATTTAATTTCCATTAGATGTTGTTTCAATTATTCAAATCTGAATTGGCTTACAAGCAGACTCCTGTGAAGACTTGTGTCTGAGTCTTGGCAAGCACATCATATTTCTGCAGTTTCTGTGTATTTGATTTGTCTGTTCTCTCTTCTGATTGTGCAAATTTGTGTGTTGTATGTGTGTGCATGTGTGCTAAATACATAGGACAATGAGTCTACACTGACTTCTTTGTTTGGCAAAACTTTTGAATTCGTGGGGTTTCTACAAGTTTTCAGTGGTGATGGTTGTTTCTGACTATTCCTATAGCCAGCCAACTAAATTTTAGGGCTGTAGAAAACTTAGGCATTTTAATTTTCCTCCGAAATAGGTAAATGATCCTTTTCTTCTCTGGCTGTTCTAGTGTCCAGTGTCCTTTCACATCGGGGGAACAGTATGCCATTGCTGGTTATAATAAGTGATTATTAAACAGAGCTTAATTTAATGCAGTATCCAGTCATGAACCTGATATCAGCTTTTAGGCCTTGAATGCATTTCTGTTTTTCTTTTTTTTTTT
>VYZM01009177.1:385689-401446 GCA_013398915.1 Dromas ardeola
TTTTGTGTCATGTATTTGTGTGGTCTGCTGTATCATCATCATTATGATCTTTTTAATTAAAGGTAATCCCTTGCCTTGATTTCCTGACTCAGTCTCTGATCTTTGCAAATGTTTTCCATTTCTACCTGCAATCTTTTGAAGAGCTTACTCTCAACCGTCTCCAGTCTTCTGCATTTTTATCTCATTTACTGGAGCTGTTTTTAGTCCATGAAGTAATAATAAATTTGAAAAAAAAACCATATGGATATTAGAAGTATTATCCTTATTGATCCATAATCTCATCAGCTACTGTGCAGCATCTGTGACTATGGTACGTGACTGTTTTAATTCATCTTTGTGATCCACTGATGCTGAGCTGACTGATGCTGGTGTGGATATAACTACATATAGGACTAGACTCCTCTGTAACTTCCCTTATGCTGCATGTCAGCACAGTATGTACTCTTCCTTCTCCGAGATGCAGCCATTTCATCTTTCAGGAACTCCACTTCATCTTCTTGGAACTAGTTTTAAATTCAAGTCTACAAAACCAATTTTCCAAGGTGGCAAATAATGCTTTCGTTAAATCAGACATATTTGTCAGTGGTGCCATATCATTCACATTTACCGACAAGCTTTGCTATAGGTCTTTCAAAATTATGCCCTCCAAGCCATCTAACAGCAACATTCAGCTTCATGATGAAAATTGAGCGTGATTCCATGTTCCCTACTCACAAATCAAACTTCGACCTACCCAATTGCTCGATTTCTGTACCATTTCTTACCGCACTACAGAAGTCTCAATAAGCACCTTTTATAATTACAGTTATCTGAAACTCCACATGATATCTGCACCATCTATATTGTATCCACTCAAACCAAGTCAGTTGTTTACCTCCAAAAGCTTTAACCCACCTTTATTACTCCCTTCCCATCAGTTGTCAAGAGTGATAATTTGAGCAATACAGCTTGTGTCTGCTGTGAAGTCACACCATTTCTGGCCCTCTGCTTCCTCTGAAACCGGCCTTAACCTTTTGGTAATTATGTTCAGGATGATCTTTTCCACCAGTGACCAAGGTTAAACTTCTGTAATTACCCGGATCAGCAGGATCTTCCTTTCTTTAAAGCTGGTACAGCCTTTAGCTGCTTACCTGCTACCTCCTTGTGTTCCTGTACATCCATGTATCTGGTTTTTGGTTGCTTTGTTGGCACTTGCACTGGCAGCCTTCAAGAGCTCGGCCATTGCACTGCCTGTTCCTGCAGCTATCCCATGTCTGACTGCTTCACTGCTTTTCTTGCTTTTCTTCGTCTGCAAACATAAGTAGAACCAATATATCAGCCAACATAGCTACCAGGACCTTTCAAGTCAGTGATGTCAATACATTTTGTACTTTATTAAAAAATTGCATCATCAGGATTCGTTCATTGGAGCCGGCAGTTGTATGAAGCCTGAAGGCCAACACAGGCCATCAGGTCTGTTCTGTGGATCTCCATGGTTTAGCAGGAAATGTTTGGATGGAAGCTTGCTGCATCCGTTGCCTCTCCTGCCATCTCTGCTTCCATAGCCACTGCTTCTCTCCTGCTGTCAGTGTTCCAGCACGGCATTGGATGTACACTGCTACCAAAATGCTCGTGGCACTATCTGCTCTCTCTTCTCCCCAGTGTTTCTGACCTTAGTTGAGTTTGGATGGCGAAACTGCGCGCCCAGATCAGCTACTAGAGCATAAGAGGTTACTGCGTCCTGGGTCTACAGCAGCTGCGGATCTGTGGTAACTGCTCATTCGTAGCTTCTAGAAAGTGCAAAGGAAACAGGGGTATGAAACTGTAAAAACTTGTGCATCCTGCAGGTTGTAAGTCCACAGTCGTGCTGTGGTCACACACACGAAAACCAAAGCACCTCTGTCTGCTGTCCTGGGCATCCAACTCCAGGCAGATGCTCACTGCAAAAGCTTTTCAGAAATATCATCGTATTTTTACTAATTGTCCTTGACTTCTTTTACTCACTCTTCCTAACTGCCTCACAGTCCAAAGCCAGTAAACCAGCCAGGCTTTCTGAATCAAACTGGGGAGCAGCTCTGTCAAGCTCAGTCTCATGGTACCACTGCACCTGGTCCGAACCGGGCATCTTCTGCCCAAGTCAGGTCAAACACCATCCGTTCCCCACGCAAGAGCGCAGCAGAACTGTGAGGTGAAGCATAAATGAGAGGACGTATTCTGCCTCCATTGTGGGATGAATTTGAAGAGTAGCCCTGCAAGAGAGGATATTCTACTGCTCAGTACCAAGGGAAACAAGTACCACCGGATATTCCCTGGAGGAAATGGTTTCTTGGCTATGAGCATCTGAACAGAGGTGTGTTTTCTGTTTCACTATCAAGACTATTATCTGTAAAACTGTACATTTCTTTAATTAAACAGCAAAGAATACGTTTGCTTAATTCTGCTTTCTATTGCAGAAACATACGATAGTGGAAATGATGGATTCTGGTGTCTGCCAGCTCCCTGATACCCTTTTAGAATCTAGGCAATTAGAGCATTCATGTGGTAATTCCTCCATTATACTTTTCACATTAATATGATAATTTCTTCTGAATTGTTTAGTCAAATTAATTGCATTGAGCCTTATTTCGGGTATACCAAGCATCCTTCTAAAGACAGTTATTAAACTACCAATTTTTATCTCACTTAAGAATTGCCGTAATAACAACATTCGGGAAAGCTGCTTCATGATCTGATATGGTGATAGCTCCAGTTTTTATATGTGTTGTGTTGTCAGGCAGCTTGTGAGATAATAGAAAAGATCTCCTCTTGGCTAGGGAGAGGATGAGATGTGAAGTTTTCTCTGCTGGAGTGCATATGCCTTCAGACATCAAAGCTTTTAAAATTTTCCATAGAGCAGAATGGAAACGGGACATTTTATCACCTGGGGTGCTGCCTGCTCCCTACCGCTTTGCCTGCCCAGCAGCTCCCTAGGGCGGGAGCAAAAGCAGTTCAGATCAGAGGCCAGAAGTGGGGGCATCCTCCTGGCTACAGCTGTGGGCATCCACTGACAGTAGATAGATGGCAAGACAAAAAATAAATGATGACTGTTTTTCTTGGGAACTTTATAATGACAACAAACCTCAATAAAGAAGCTCCATCTCAGGCAATTATAAACAAAGCACCTGCAGGAGATGTTTCTTCACTCTCTAAAGGCTCTGACGTTCAACTTCAGATCTATCTTTTCCTGCAGCATGGCATGGAAATAAACTGTAATCATGTAGCACTGCCAGTCTATATTACAAAGACTCTCTTGTTATGAGACAGGATAGATGTACAGTTACAAAATGGGAATCTCCTAAAATACACACACACAATTTCTTCGTCATTAGTCTACAGCAACATGAGAAAGCTATGCATGATGAGTTCAGAGACTACACAGGCTGCACGGAACTGGTCAGAGAGCAGCAGCGAGAAAGGCACGGCTGTCTGCTGCCCATGCGAAAGGGGTTTCTGAACAATGTCAGATAGGAACAACGTCAGATATGAATTTGGAAGGGTGACATTTTTATTTATTTTTATTGGGTGATTATCCACTTGTGTGAAATGCAGGCCAAGACTTGGGTCTGGGAAAACTAATTATGTCTGTAATTTATCTTGATAAAATATAAAGGCAGATTATGTTCCTTGGGTCAAAAGCTGTTACCATAAATATGAGCTTATGAGTTCCTTGGTTCTTTACTGCTTTAAGAAAAGAGAGAGAGAAAGAATTTTTAAAGAAAAACCGAGACTGGTGAAATAATGACTATGTGCATGCAGAGAGAATTTGTTGATTAGGCTGGTAGGTACTTCTAAAAAATATTATTTTTGCTGATTTTAGGTGTCATGTCCATTACCTCAGCCAAAAGGCTGTTATCAAAAGCTCGGTGGTAAATAACCCTCCCCATGGTTTGTCGTCTTGTTTCTAAAAGATCATCCAGTTCTCTTGGTCTGTTGAGCCCAAGAAAGGCAGAAAAAATGGGAGATGATGCTTTTAAATGCAAACTATATACTGAAGGAAAACTTATTTTCATGTGCTGTCAGCTGCAGCCAAAGTAGCATTTCCTATATACAAGAGGAGGCAAAATATTTGGGTACACACTAAAGGCTGTGTGCCCAGGAAACTTCTACTTCAAATCCCACCCAGATCTTCTCTGGACAGCTTCAGATAAATAATCACCCAACAGAGAAATTAAGGCACTGAGCACACTTATGAGCAAAGTTAAAATGTTGGGGTTTTTTCCACCTTGTTTTTAATCGAGCAACTCCGTACCTAAGTTTCTTGCCCAACAGTTACTCCAAATATTTTAACATGTAGTTTATAATTGAGTCCTGAGGATGACATTCTCAGTCTACAGTTGGGTTTTCATGTTGGTGATCATCATTGTTGACCATCTGCCTCTGCTCAACTTTTTTTTTTATTGAGCCCTTTTTTTATTTATTCCTGGAGGGTTTGCTGCACAGCATGACAAATACCCGTCTGTCAGTGGCATGTTCTCAACTTCATTGTTAGGCTTAAGCAGTTAGCACTCTTTACCTCCTATGCACAACATAAAAGGGAGAGAGTTTGTGTCTCCTTTTGCACCATTTAATCTTTACCTCCTTCTTCTCCCATGAAGACACCTGCTCTATCGTGTGACCAGTGGCACTGGGAGATCCGCTCACAGCAGATTTATCACAGCTGACCTGGTTTGTAAATGAAGTCCATGTGCCCAGTCCGGAGTTCCTCAGCGGCGGGCAGCTATCCCTGCACAGCAATGGAGGAGTACGGCCCCTTGAAAAACAGTGCTCTGCTCCCAAAATTGGAAGAGATGGCAAGGCTGCTGTGCACCACTGTCCTTGGGGCTTCCCTTCCTATTAACTGATAACGTGCGTGCTGCTTACACGGCCTGATGCGTATTTTAATTGCTATTGACAATGGCCTGCTGAGAGAGACATTTATTAGTTAGAGCATAAAAGGGAGGTAGGGAGAGGAAACTGGCGACGAAGCAAGTTAAGTAAATAAATAAATATAAACATGCATAGTCAGAACATTCATCTGTCATCTTGATTGCTTTTAAGATAAAAGAATAGGTATTAAGAAGCTTGTATGCTACTATGAGAGAATACAGTTTAAGGTAATAGCCTGGCCGCAGACTAATACCGTGACCTTACATAAATCCATTGTCAAGTGTCCTGCCATACAGAGCAGGGGAAGGGTGATAAATGATGGCTTCAAGTCCTGTTACCCCTCTTTTCAGGGGAGAGAGTCAGCATCAAGGTGACTCAAGGCCTTTTTTGCTCCCAGGTCCCTCAACCTGGTGCATCCCTCTGCCTTACAGGAAAACAAGAGGGGTCTCTCCCCGTATTCGACACCTCAGTGGTTGGTCCAGTTGTGTCTAGATTTTTTATTTCAAGTCAGAATAGCTAACAATTAAATTTGCTTTGTGAAGGTGCAGTTCAAGCCGCAGCTTCATGATTGCTTGTTGCCCATCAAAGCAGGGACTGTTGCCAACAGGTGCCATCCCCTCCTCTCCCATCCTTAAGCTGATGCCTTTCCTTTCCCCTCTGCTAGCACTACCACCCCTGCAGCCATGCCAAGGGCTGGAGAAGGGAATTGGTGCACCTGCAAGTGTAGTGGGTTTTGCTGGTGAGCTTTTCAGCTTCTCCCCGCTGCCCGGCAGGTGCTGCTGCATGCAGCAGGAGTGGGAGAAATGGCAGGGAGTGGGAGGAAGTGTGGGACAATCTCCCTCGGGGGGCTTAAAACAATTGTGATTCACAGCCCTCCAAAGCTTTCCAGGGAGGAAAAATAGGCCTCAGGAAAAAGAAATGCGTGTGCCAGCTTTAGGTTAAATTCCCTTTTCTATCACAGACTTCCTACCTGACTTTGAACAGGTCATTTTAATCTCTTTCTGCCTTAGATTTCCCTCTCCAAAACGAAGACAGAGCAGTACTTTTATCTTTCAGAACAAACACATTAGAGATTTTGAGGTGCTGAGGTGCACAGGTACTCTGGGAATAGGGGCACAGAAAGACTTTTGATAGGTCTGCAAATATTTTTAAAGTACGTCTGCCACAAGCTTCCCTTTTTAATTGCCTTAATTGTAGAAAGCATTTGTACAGCGCAGCTAAATTCTTTGTAGTATTTTGTAGGTGTCCACGCTTTTGGCAAATTATTGGTGTAACTGAATTCCAGATAATAGAATTCAAGGTATAAAGATGAGATATATGGCAAAGGATGGAAGGTGTTTTTCAGGCTTTAAAAATGTTTTCACTGTGTTTCAAGTTTCAGTAACTTTTAGTGGCGCCACTCAACAACCGAGTGAGCAAGCACTCCATGGTGAAAACACCAGCTGTGGTCTGCTTTATGTGCAGTTACCTTTCAATCAGTCGAACCATAGCATTGCTTATTCCATCCCAACCGCAGCCTGATCTGAGATCAATGCAAGCTCATCAGACCTGACATTGTCATCTTTTTTTTCCAACAGAGCTAATGTATGGTTTTGTTTGTGACCAGACCCATCACCTACAAGGCTTTAGACTAATAAACTTGCTCTAATACAGAGCAGACAGAGTGGATGTTTGGAACCACAACCATTTTTCCAGAAATGGATGATAGCACTGCATCAATACCGTCATTGTGGTCCTCTTCCTAAAAGCTCTGCTCACAGAGTCATATTTGAAATGTTTATCCCTAGAAAAAAAAATACTTGGTGTAGCCATAACAAGTGGTAGAATATCCTTTTTGCCTCAGAATTTGAGATTAGAATGTCTATATTTATAGCTAAAGGAGGACACCACTAGAAATAAATATTTACTAAGGTGGTGATACTATTACAAGGGCAGATCTTCATTCAAGAAGAAAAAGTCAGTCTTGTATTTACAAAACTCAGATGAGAGATTACAGACTAGTTATTCTGGGATACATCTGTCCAACTCTGGCAATCTGATTTTAAAGGGCCTATTACCAGAAAGCACAGGCACCAGGATTTTTTACATATAAGGTCCCTGAAAAGATGCTGGCACCAGGGGTATTCAAAGTCATTGGTCTGTTTCTGAAACCACATCTCTACATTTTCTCTCCAGCTTTACCGCATACTCTTTTTTTTGACCTTGGAAACACTCTTCATTTCTCCACGGTGAAGTTCCTGCATTTAGAAAATCGGGATTAAGAACATAGATGCAAAGCTGCTCTAGGTTTATTGATATTTGCAGCTTTCAGAGCTCTAATGGGTGGCACCGTACAAAGGCAAAGAGTTCTTTACAATTTACTGAAGTGATTCATTTTCCAGCTGACCACAACGTTGTACTGCAAACCTTCAGTGAGTGCAGACTTGCCAATTTGAAGAAACAACTGATTTAACTAAATGGTTTTTCAAAGAAATGTAGAGAAATTGGTGCAACCCCATGATGGAGATAAATTTATATCAGTCTGAGTGCCTCGTATTGATTAAGCTTATGTCAGCAAGGAATCAACTTGCTAATTCCATGAAAGGCACTTGTAAACGGAAATAAGAGTGTCTACACAGGGGGTTAGTTTAATATTGGCACTTCTTTTACCAAATAAGACAAGCCTTTAAGCCCCATATCCTTAGTGCTGTGCATTTCAAAAGAAAAAAGAAAAAAAGTAAGAGAAGCGGCATAGTAGACATGGCGAAACCCATTAGGTTTAAGATATATCCTGGCCTTGGCACTCTGAGTGCTACATTGGCTCAGCACCAGGCTTGCTATGATTTGAAGCATCTTTAAGTCTGCTGCTATTTAATACATTGTGTGGGAACACCGTTCTGTCACAGTTTTTTAATGGCTCAAACGATGCTGACTGGCATATCCCAGAGATGTGGGCTCAAGGCTGCAGTTTCATGGCGGCCTAACTTCTACTGCAGACCAACGCCAACTATGAAATCTTTGTATCATGCAAGCTGGAAGCCATACATACATCATTTGTAAGAAGGAGGGAAAAGTACCTGCCAAAGCAGTTGGGGTTTTGCTTGCTGTGGCAGCGGTGCAGACAAAGTTTGGGAAGAGTTGCTGCTAGCCCTTCTCTGCCGGAAGGAGGACCCAGACCTCCAGCTCTTAATTGCCATCACATATGTACTTGAGAGGATGTACGTGTAGGCACAGTGCACTGTATCACAGACTTTTAAGCAAATATTTAAATCAAAGTCTGCATTTTTAAAAAGTCATGATGTATTCAAAAAAAGACGCTATACAATTGTAAAAAAGTATATAAATAGAAATATAACAACTTAGTGGCTTTGCAGAAATACTAACTTTGGCTGGCTGGCTATAATAAATGGCAGAACAACCGACAATGTCCAAAAGAATGACATCAGCAAAGTGCTTCCTGAATTTTAACAATTATTTCAACATCAATTGATAACAACACATAAGAGCCAGAAGGTAAACATCCCTTCTTTTCCCTTCCCATCCCTTTCTATTCAGCGTTCATATTTTTATCTATACCCTTCCTCATGAATTAAGGACCTTCCAGAATTGAAGAGTAAACAAGTCCTCATCTCCCTCGCTTTCCTGGTAAAGTATGTAAGGATGGAATTTCCCTTGCTTTCCAAGGGCGTGACTGGACGTTGCTTCCAATGGTGTGACTACCACTGACAGTTGAAGTGGGAAAAAGAGGTGTTTTCCTCTGAAAATACAGAAGTGCATAAGCATGCCAGAATCTTCTGGATGTTACAGACTTAGCCAGCTGTTGCACTAGCTGTGTCTCCTGCATCTGGGCTGATTCCTGCCCAGCAGACTTGGGGCTGAGGGTGTTGCTGCAGTGGCACGCTGCTGTCACGGGGCTGTGGCTGCTGAGACCAGCCATCCCTCACACGGCTTGGATCAGTCCCGTGTGAGACTTTGAGATAAGGAAGAAAGCCTTGATAGACTCTGTATTCGGCATGTGGCCAGCGGAAGGGAACAGCAGACCTGGGACTCTGAGATGACGTGGCTTGTCTTCCTGGTCTTCAGTGCTGGGAACTCCACAATAGTTTTCTTAATGTCAGCAATCCCATACGAAAGTACACAGAATTACAATAACCATCCTTGCAGATGGTAAACATGTGGCTTTCCACAGATAAGTCCAAATCCAGTAAAAATTACACAATCTTGTTAGTCATTATGGAAAAGAGAGATGTCACAAAATCCAGAAGCAAAGAGTCCAGATGCGCACTGATGTGCAATAGCTTAGTGTTCTGACAGGGATGCGAGGGGAGGAGAGGCTTGAACGCTTTGCAGTTGGGTTCTGTGTTGTGATTGTGTATGTGAGCTAAACAGAATGACCATCTGTGACAACAGGGTCACACCACGTAACTTCATCATCCTTAAGGTAACATTCACTACCATGAACTTTGAGATTTTTCTGAAGTGCTGCTTTTTCTCCTCCCGGAACACTGAGGGATCAGACTAGGGATGGTTTATCTGGGGCCCACGTGAGATATCCGATACACTGCTAGAGGTGCCGCCGTGTCAAGCAGCCACTAAGCAGCCGGGCTCTGAGAGTCGGGGAAATGCTAACTAGAAAAGTCAGTTGCAGAACTGGGGGAAAGTCTAGAACACTAATCCTGTCTATTCTTAAGACAATTCCTTTCACTACACCAGCCCAAAATTTCTGAAAAGAATTTACTTCAAAATACAAAAAAATGAAGAGGAATGCGTTTAAGGGAGAAGTGCTTACAAGCAGATCCTAGTGGTGCATTCCTTTCAGTCTTGCTGGGCAGTTTGCCTCTGTTTACACTGGTTAAACATTTAAAGCTATCTTTCCAAAGTAAAGCAAAAGCCCAAAAGATTTTTTTCTGAAGTGAAAGTTGAGATTGTTCTTTCACATGTACCAAGCCACATTCCACGGAGAAAGGCAGATGCAGGCGGCGAATTACTCCCTGCTCTGATCTCATCCTGCTTGCTCCCTCCGTAACATTCATGGAAAATACATGCACACCTAAAAGAAAACAACTTTTCTCCACCCCCCCACCTCGCACACATACCTTTTCAATTTGTGTATCTTGAAATACTAATGCAGAAAATATGACCTGAATCTCATTTACATCGGTGGAAATGGGGAGTCATTTCACTAAAAGGAATATACTTCAAGGACGGGAAAAGCAGTGCGAGGGCAGAAGTAAAAGCTTGTCACGTAATTTCTCCTTGCATCACAGCCTTGTGAAGCTCTACTCGCTTCCCTTGCACCCGTGAAACCAGCAGGTCTACTCCTGGGAGTAAGGATTGCCGGCTTAGGCCCTTAAATCAGCCCCTCTGTGTTTGAAGAACAAGAGAGAGCCTGTGTTTTCAGGCCCTGTATGTAACTGTAGTAGAGCTCGGTCAAGAAAGGGAAATAAAAAGAGAGTAAAAATGTTCGCGTTCTCTCTGAACAAAATGAGCTGTGATCTGCAATTGCCCTTTTAAGAGTTGTGACTTTTTCTTGTTCTCCGGAAAACTTCTGGCAGCGGCAGGCAGGCTGCAGCCCCTGCGCCTCTCGCCCCGGCGCAGAACATGTCAGGGGAAGGCAGGACACATACGGCTTTAATTTGCCAGGGATCATCTACATTTCTGCTGAAGAGAAAAGAAAACCAAATCAAATCCCCACATACTCAATCTATCTTGAGTAAACAGCATGAAGGGAAAAATGCTGCGGCTATGGGGAGGAAGAGACTCTTTGTAGCCCGCTTTGACTGCGCATAGCGTTTCTCCTCGTGCCTCTTTAAAGCATATAAAATCACTGTAATGGGGGGCTGACTTACACGAGTGCTAGCGAAAGATTGCTCTTTAGTCCTGGCCCGTGCTACACGGTAGGAGTTTGGGTTACAATAGGTGTCACACAGCAGGAGTAAATTACCACCAACTTCAGTGGCTAGAGCTGCATTTCCATTCTATTTCTCTTATTCCCGCAACCCCCAAATACAAATAAAAGTACAATTTTTACCTCAACTGACATTCGCAGACTCATACAGACAATTAATAAAAGGCACATATAAAGGCATCTGGGATGAATTTGAGGGTAAGATGACCTGGGCCACCCGATGGCAAGAGAATTACTTGGTATCTTGTCAAAAGCCTGGTAATAACAACCACCTCCGCGCTGAGATGACTTCCCGAGCGCTTGGCTGTACAGCCTTGAGACCCTGGGCTGCAGTAAGTGTCCTGGCTGCTGCCTGCACCATCGCCCAGGGTTCATGTTCAGCTCCTACTGATTTTCTTTGCCAATCGCTGCATGTGTTTGTTATTTTTGTCAGCACAGGCATACTTCCAAGAGCCTTCTAGATGTTCCAAGAAATAGTCCATGTCCAAGGTAGGCCTTTAAATTTTAAGGATTTTGTTCTTCTGGCAAGAGTAAATCCATGAGATGCTATGGCCCATGGCCCTGGGGCAGACGGCTGTGTCATTGGCATGTTGGAAAGTGAAAAATATCTTACCATGCAACTGTAAAAGCTGCCTGGGAGTCTTGTCCAGATAATTTCTCTCCAGAATTTTGGTCTGTAGATCTGTCAACTTCTAGGGTCAAGCAACTTAGTCTAAGAAGTTTGTATCACCTGGATTAAGGATTTTATCACCAGAAATATATGGTAACTTTAATATGGCAATGTAAGGGGGTTCGCTACTTTGTCTTAAAATTTGAGATGTACGACACTGTATCACCTCTCCGTCATTTCACTGCATTTACAATCTTGGTAGTGATTCTCCAGCAAGCCTCCTTGTCTGCGCATCATGAGGACTTGATGTGATGGACCCTGCCAGCACCGAAGAGAGAGATGCTGAAGCGAGACCCACCTGAACTGTGGACATGTGCTGTCTCATCTGGAACCCCCTAGGTCACTTTCAGAGATTTCAGGAACGTAATATACACATTGCTGCCCATCACAGATTACAAGCTCGAATCCTTCTTTCTACTGAGCTATCAAAAATCCTTTCCTTCCATACAGAACTAATGCCCCCACCCCCCAAAAAACAGTAATTGTTCTTATCAGCCAAGATTCTGGCTCAACATGAGACAAAAATCAACTTTTAACTTGTCACACTGTATTATGATGGTCATACTTTTAAACCCTCATTTGACATTAAAATAGCGAAATCTTGAATCAGCTAAAAAGCTAATTATCTGAGCATAACTTTTGCTTTCATTTGGTGGGTAAACATACATTTATGTTATCATCTGTGTTTAGATTTTATTCATTTGGGTGGTCGCTAGCCTTACTGCAAATATAGTTTGTGCTTATATTGCATTCTCTGTATGTAACATAGGCATGTGAGATAAAACTGAAGAACTTCCTCTAGAGAAACAAGTTTTCCTCAAATGCTGTGGAAAGGAAGCATTCACTCTATCCTATTTCTGCCAGCCACTTACAGGAAAACAAGAAAATACTGCAACTACTTTTTGCTTTGTTTCTTTCCAAAATTAAAAACTTCGATAGCTTCTTTTTTTTTTTTGGACAAGAATTTGTGTCATCCCGGCCCGCTGTGAAAATCGTACAAACCAGCACCCTGAGGAGAGCAGCGTGGCGAGGCTGTTGCTGGGATATAAAGAAAATAAGAGGACAAAACTTGGTACGCTTCCCACCTGCCAGAGTCCTAATTTCCCCTACTGGATACTGTAACAAGTAACGATAGCACATTGTTTTTAAGTAAAAGTTGAAATTTCTTTTAAGGTATGATTTTAAAGCCCAAATTCTGGTTACTCTTTGAATGGAAGACTGTATTTCCATGGGAAGGGGAAAGAAGAGTGCCTGTGCTTTAAGGATGACGCTATTTGTCTCTGTAAGAACATGATCACCGTTGTACTGACCCAAGCAAAGCTGGCATCCAGTCCAGGCTCCTCTCTCCAACAGCCACCCGTGGTGGAGACCTAAGGAAAAAAAGAACAAGGCAGACACACAGCGATGGTCGCTTGTGGATGTGATGTGTAGTACTAGGGTTGTACGAAGAAGCAGTATCTTTTATTAAACCAAGACATACTGGTGGAAAAATCAGACAAACTTTTAGCCATACAGACTTTTCTTCAGGTTAGAAACGCCAGCTGCAGCTCTCAGTTAAGAACAATTGCTGAACGTTTACTACGACATTTACTAATTAAGCCAGCTCTGAAAGGAAGAAGATGGTAGCTGTAGAATAGAGAGGCCATTAATGATGTTAGTGATGCAGAGGATGTTGAGGATGGGAGAAAGAGTGGCATTTATTAGCTAAGCAAAAAGGAGAAGCGATTACCTTACAGTCTGTTGATTCAGAGAGAGGTAAGCAGGGGGGTGGAAGCAGAAGGAAATCAGAATCTGCTATCAGACCAGCATCTCTACTGAGTCCCTGGTTTTGGATGTTGGCCAGAGTCAGGAAACCTAGTTCCCATGCTCACTTCTGTGGGACACGTTCTGTAGTTTTCCTTCAGGATCAGGACTCAAAGATCAGAGGGAGAATGTTGTGTTTTGTGAGAAACTCTCCCTCACCGACAGTAAGGTGTTTTGGTCTGTAAAGACCGACTCCGGGACTTCAAGCTGGTGCTGAGTGGTAGTTTTCAGTAGCAAAACTACCAGGAAAGCAGCCGTGCCCAGGATGAAGTACTTTACAGTCCTGGAGGATGGTTTGATGGCAAGGGGTGTTCATTGCTCTAGTAGCAGATGGGCATCAACACACCTTATGTTTCTGGCTCAGGGATGGTTTAAACTGATCCGGTGTTTTGGACCACAGAGAATTATGTTTCTAACGATGGGGTTTGTGTTTTGGGGTGCTTAAAATGTAGGACAAGTCCTTCTGGGAAGATTCTTTCCACACAGGATTTTCCTCTGTTATGTGAACAATCATTAAGTAGTTAAAACCAGCAAGTCCTAGGAACTTTCCTGAACTTACCAATCTCAGCCCTCATTCTTCTCCCCACAACACTCCTTCCATTCCCATTTCCACTTCTTTCTGAGCTGGTCTCACTAATACATCCCTATCTAAGTTCTAAGCATTTGTCTTCAAGTTGCATTTAGCTTTGGTAGTTACTGCTTCAGAACAAAAAAAAAAGCTCATTAACCCAGAAATTTGTCTGGGTTAACAGGAACTTTTCCTTCTATACCAGTTGGTCTGAAAAAAGCTACATGTACAAACCTTGTCCTGTATACACTGATCTTTCTCCTAGAACAATCTTCTGGCGTATTGCACATAGCAACTTAGAACAGCAATTTTTCAGTGTTTTTCAGCTTGAGAAGTGAGTATTTCCTAAATATTTCAAATGCAGAACCCCGTAGATAGAATTTCAGCCAACTGATGATGGACTCAGGTGTCTTAATTACCTGTCCTGGATTGTCTGATGTGTCCCCAGGTCTGAAGGCCACAGGCAGAAAGCCATGGAGGCTTCCTAAGACTAGCCAGAAATTCACACTCATTTTCTATAAGAAATAGCATTTATAATACTCGTTCCTACCTAAAGATCCAGTGTTCAATTGTTTTAGGAAGAATAGGAAAACAATACAGTAATTTAGGGCTGAATATAAATTAGGTTTTGCGCTAAGAAGGAATTAGTAATTTTAATTACTGATGTAGACCCAAAGAGGAAAATCTGTAGCTTAACTGTAAATACAATACGCAAGGCATCAAACTTTTTTCAGCAGAAGATGCAAAAGGATATCATTTGAGCATATCATTTTTGAACAACGGTCCTTTGAGAAGAGAGTTCTTGACAGAACTCGATGAACCTCAGTAAATGGGCACATCAGCAATTGACATATTTAACGTTGTGCAATTTCTAAACATGATCCCGCTCTTGCAGTCATTACACAGCATAGATCTTGCTATTAATTAGTTTGAATGTGGGACAGCACTGCTGGGAGAAAGACAGTGGCCTAAATAGCATGGTCCAAATTTTATCTGTAGCTATCCAAGAAATACGGATGTCTTTTATTAACCCTTGCCACCTGTGACAGCTAGAAATAAATGCTGGGCTTGCCTTACTCCTAATGGATTTTTGCGGCTCATTAGCGTGTAACGCGGAAAGGGTGGGCGCATACTGCAAAGAAGGAAGACAGCTGGACGGAAAAGTTTCATGCCTGGTTCTGCTCTGAATGGCAGCATTAACCGTCGGACAAATATGAGGACGTCCACGTCCACAACGCAGCAGCTTGGTTTCTGAATGTTTGGGAGAATGTGGTTGGATTCTCCTCCTCCTCCCTCTCCAGGAGCACAGTTTATATTCTTATTGAATTCCAGTGAGTACAGTAAATCCCCCATTCAGCCTCTCATCGTTTTCCCAGACTACGCATTTGGAAGAGCCAACAGGACCTCCATTCCACCTGAGCAACGGGGCTTTGGGCACGCGGAAAGAAATGGCCACTGTTGGCCGTCACTGTGCGCCCAATTCAACCCCCTCCCCAGAATACAGCAAGCATTTCAAAAACCCGACGGGAGGCATTTGCGAGCCACCCAGCAGCGTTCACCATCCCGAATTCGGCTGGAATAGCTGCCCACTGGGCAGAGGGAAGAAGGGGAACGGGGAAGCCCTCTTGTGATTTGTTTTCCCTATCTCAGGCTGCTGCTGCGGACGCGGCAGGAGGAAGCCCCGCATAAAATACCGGCAATAACTCGGTAGCCAGATACTTTAAAGGGTCTCTGGCCGGAGGCGAGTTCTGGCCGCTGGCACATGGCCGGCTGCGTGCGGCAGATGCGACCATCGCCGTCCCTGCCTCCACGCTGCGCCCCGAGTTACCGCAATACCCCCGTGGGCTCGGTTTCGGTCCTGCAAAGACGCTCCCCGACCGTTCGCTGCTCCCTGCGGCAGCCCCCGGCGGCAGCACTGTCCCCCCCCTCCCCTCCATGCCCTTGG